>CAAKHD010004154.1:96864-123006 GCA_901007705.1 Fistularia tabacaria | reverse complement strand
GCTCTGGCCCGGTGCTCGGTCGGAGCGATGTGGAGCTAACGATTTAGAGCGGGATAAAAACAAACTTCTCATCTAGGATTACCCCCCCCCTCCCCCACACACACACACACACACACACACACACACACACACACACACACACACACACACACACATTTCTTTTGTGACATGACAGCTCTTGAGCTCTTCTGTCATTGACAGTCCAGATGTGTGACTTAATTTGGGCTGGGTGGGAGTTTATAAATAACCATGATGACATATAAGCGGGACATGCCAGGAGCTTTGCTCTGTAAGGGAAGAGGTGATGAAGGGGTTGCTGAGCTAACTGCAGACCCCAAGGGAATCCAGCACAGGCTAGTTTAACGCCAACACGACAACTGCAGAGACCTTGTGAGAGAGCTTGTGGCTTTAGTATTCACACTTACTGTGTAATGTCACTCTAGCACAACACACTGTGACCTGACCTTGACAATAGCCATGGTGGTTTTCAATTACAATGATCATTGCAACTATATGGAAATAGTTATAAAGTGCAGACATACATCTGAGGTTGGTGTTATATACAGATAAAACAGTGACTGAGGTCACTTTCACTAATGTTAGGAAAGTTGACAGTAATATCGGTTGCTCAAGGTTTCCTGTCTTTTCCATAAATTGCACTAGAATAATATCCTAACATTCATGACTCACTAGTCTCTGAGCTTTGCTTCTTTTATGAGCACTTGTGAAACCCAATGTCTGATATCTCTGTTAATAACATAGAACCTGTAAAGGAATTTGACCTGGCATCCTTCTGAACTGAATCCCTTGAAAAAAGAAAAGGGTGGAGTAAAGCTGCAGTGTTTGCATTGGTGGAGCAGATTTATGATCAATTACTGCAGCGAGGACAATCAAACACTGCTGGCCATAACAAACGTATGCAAGGCGTCATTTCTGTCATTTCATTTGGATTAAAATGACTTGAAACAAGCAAGTGCATGCAGTTTTCTCTTACATATATCTCGTTAAATTATTCAAGTTGAAAAAACACTGAGCAAAAAATGTTCCCTGGAGCACTATTATTCTTTTCTGGTGCTTGTTCATAATGAATAGCTTACTGGCTGTTAAAAGGTTTGTTTTCCTTGGGAGTCTGCATATGAGCAGACTAAATGAGCAGAAAGGATGCCAAGTCACATGCAGAGGCTAGTCATTTCCTATCTGCTCTTGTATGTTGGCTCCAGAAATGTGTTGGAGTCTGTTTACATAGTGCACTGGATAGGTTGTTTTTAGAGAGTTGGAAGAAGCAAGGCTATATTTTCCATTACAAACAACCCAATCAACCAACAAAGCAAATAATTAAACTGTACGACAATCTACGACTAAACTTTCTCTGTAAAGATATGTTTTCTGACTATCCATCTCAGCTATAATAATTGCCTTAGCTTGCTGGAGACTGGCTTAATTAAATGTGCCATTTCGAATCTTGTCCTTGTCTTTCTGAGGTAATTCTAAGGCAATCTCATTAATGTAATTTCAACATCTGCACATTCAAAAAACTCATTCTGGCTGAGGTGGCTTCTGTCTATATTTGAATAAGAGATATGCAAACACATGAAGTCAAAGCAGCAGCTTGTGTGCTCAAGCAGCTTCTTTCTAATATTTGAGAGAATTCTTGGATTAGTTATTGGACCAAGCTCAGAGGCCTATATTCCACAGCTAAATTCTTCAGAAGAGAAGGAAGAATTGCGTTTGTATATCGTGTCTACCAGTCATAAACATACATTTGGATGGACACAAGTAGTCAATATAAACAGACAACATTATGATAGAATAAAACCAGTAGAGCCTTGATCCATTAAAAAAATCTCCACATATTCTCTCAGTGAATTAAGGGTTTAGTTGAGAAAGGACATTCTTTTAAAGCACTAAAGCTATAAAGCTGTTCCCTGTATAAAAAAGTGTGTTTGTGTGTGTGTGTGTGTGTGTGTGTTTGTGCCTTTTTCATGGTGTTCTTATTTTCCCCGAAACACAGCCATTGAGGGACCACAACCATTATCGGATGATTTTTACCAGCTTCATTTACAATTTCTTGTATAAATGTTTGATGAATATCCTCATGTGCCTTTCCGCATTGGGGTGCCCGGCTGGGTTTATGAACTTGCATGACATCCCACTGCATGCTGCAGATAGACATGTAACTAAAAATCGAAGATGCTTTGCTCCAGCAGTCCAATGACTATCTTAATTCTTGAATTCCTAACCAGGAATATATAAGATTGACAGGACCATGGCAAGAGGCTATTGTGATGAGGGAATAGTTTTAGTAAAATACTCTTGCACTCACCACCGATTAGTACCAACACATGTAATTATAGTACTTGAAGCAGATGCGCCTGTGGGAATTTGTTACACTACCTTTATTATCAATAATTCTAATTTCCTTGTGCATGACAGAAAACAATCAAGATCATAGGAGTCATGAACATTGAGAAAATCCAATTCTTCCTTTTGATAATTGCAGTAAAATCTATTCCCAGTACAGATGTACATTGTGGATGGGAATGTAAACATGGAGTCATCAGAGATCCCAAGCTGTCCACTCATTCTAACACTCGATGAAAAAACAGTACTTAAATGCACCCCCCGCATCAGGATGATGCATTAGGAATAACAAAATTACAAATATGATTATTACTCAGTTTCCTCTGGGATCAGTATAATATCTCTGATTCTGATTTTGACTACTACTACTACTACTACTACTACTACTACTACTACTACTTCTACTTCTACTACTAACAACAACAACAACTACAACTAACAACAACAACAACAACAACAACAACAACAACAACAACAACAACAAAAGTAATAATAATAATAATAATGATTTATGATCACAAGAAGTTAAATTGGGGAGGCAACCATGCTCCAGTGGATACAATATCCGCAGCGTACACCTGCCCTTGGTAGAGGGCGAAAGTTCATCTGAGAGCAGGTGTACTCTCTCGCCTACACGAAAACATACAACAGAAGATATTTGGTTGTGGCCTGGCTTTGTAGGTAAAGTGGCCATCTGGAAATTGGACAATGGGTTTTTCGACCTCTCTGCTCTCTGGAGACTGCGCTAAAGTGTTCCTGATTCCCTTGATAAACTCTTTGGAATGGCTGTCTCTAAAAACGATTGCTTTTGTGTGTCTGTAGCACTGATTTAGCATTGATCCCAAATATATCGATATATTCTGAGCCTTCAGCCATATTCAGAAGTAGTCAAATCGAATATGGTTATATCTTTTCAGACATCTGAGTGCAAATTTGTTCTTGGCAAGCTGTAAGTACACTCTCATTAAATTCTCAAATCAGCATGAACTTGCTTTGTGCATGATAACTGAAGAATTCAAAAAGATTCATTATGAGTGTGTCGAACTTCTCAGGGGATTTGGTTTGGTTTCTTTTGTTTTTCTCCTGCTTACAATTTTTTATGCAGAAAACACACACTGCTGACTCGTACTGGGTAAAAACAACGGATCTGCTTTTTGGAAATAGCAACTGTAACTGTGATTGCTCATGGACAATGGTGTACGAATGGACCAAAAGTTCACCACTGTACTTAGCACAATCTATTTGAGATGAGATTAGTTCGAATTCATGATAATTCAAGGTCAGAACATGACCTTCCACTTACTTAGTCAGTTGAGCCACAACCTTGTCGCGAACAGGTGGCCTATACCTCACAGCAAAATCATTTGCTTTGCACAGCAGTAGTGGTTTGTGTGCCTAGCCAAAATGCTTTCAGGTTCCCACCATTACAACTCAAGCCAAAAGCGAGGCTATTGCAGAATGCGGAGGAGGGGGCTTGAGGGAGGGTAGGAAGAAAAACCCTCTCCCATCAAAATGTCACTGTAAGCATAAGTGACAAGTCTTGTTTGGCAATGTCCCTGCTTGGAGCCTCAAAGGCCAGCACCGCCTCATCTCCAGAGTTATGTCTGCAAGCCACATGGGTGGGAGAGAGAGGGAGGGAGACATGTCTGATTTGTGCCACATCCAAGAGTGAGAGAAGCCCAATTATAATTCCCATCCCTCAAGTGCAGGCCAACCCCCTCTGGTAGAGCGAAGCCTCTGCCATCCCTCCTCTCCTCAACCCTCAAGACACTGCAGATAAATAAATGACAGCCGTGATGAGGCTTGGCCCAGCCTCTGAGAATACATTGCAGAGGTTGGCTGCCCGCCTGTCCATTTGCCTTCACTTGGCATAACTGTGGATAGACATTTTTCACATTATTATGATTGCATTGTCTCCATTGCCTTCTACACTCATTGAGGTGTGGATGATGAAGGCAGACTAGGAACGGAGGAGATTGGAAGAAACTGTCTCTTGTCAAAAGTCAACATGGCCTTGGTTAGCAGAAATTTAACAAGTTCCCTGGGCTCTCTCCATTGACTCTCTGACGGAGCACAGAGCTAGGACATGGCCTGCTGACAGCGCTGGGCATGTCGCTGTCACTGACACTAGATAGGAGAGCGAGGAAAGGAGAGAGGGGGGAGTCAAGTAAGGCACAGCCTTACAACACTACACAGCCCCATATCGCTACTGTCCTCTAGCCACTTTGACCACTGTAAAAAAAAAAAAAGCAAAGTGAAATTAATTTTAAATGGACAAAAGGAGTATCTCTTGGGCTGTGTCTTTAAAAGTCTGTGAATTCTCTAAAAAGAGGAATATACCAATCTTTATTTGTTTCAGTTATAATTGGGTAGAAATCAACAGAGAAATGTAGTAGTTTAAACCAAATATGCCCCCCCTCCCATGCACACACAAACACCACTCCCTGTCCGTTAAACTCAAAACCAGATGTTGCGGATAAGTGGGGATAAAAACAAGGCAAATAAAAGTGAAGGGTGGAATGGTATGCATTAACTACAATCAAATAGAAACAAAAAAGAGACCAGGATGCTTTAATTACTTCTCACATATAATTTAACTTTGTGGGGACAAGGCGGGCACTGCCAGAAAAGGAAGATGAAAAGCTACTTAAATTACATGGGGAAAGGAAAGAGGCCATACACAAAGTACATCTATTCTCCAGAACTGCAGACAAGGCTGATGACTAACCCCAAAACCTTGTTGTAAATTGTTCATGGACACAGACCAACTTAGATGCAGTTTGATCTTCGAAGTTCAGCATGGCCATTACTTAGTAAAGGCGCTGACACATTTACTGCAATGTATAATTTCATTTTTCAACAATTAGACTTTTATGGCACACACTGTGCTGCTTTATAATGGTAATCATATTTTTGATTGATTTGCTTCACTGTTCGTAGTTGAAAATTTTCCCTCAATAATGTGATTTTAATCATCTGTCACGCCATTCTGCCAAGTAGCTGAGGATATGCTTATGTTTGGCCACTGGAGGGAGGTTGAATGAGGCCTGAGTGAGGTGCTATATCAATCGACTTCATAGCCGCCCTCTGCTTGCAGAGTCTCTCTTGACTCACTGGTGTTGCCACAGTGCTAAATTGCACAGCTGTTCCACAATCTGTGGCGGTGTTAATTACCCAAATGTGAGCAGCAGCTCGTCAGTTCCTCACTAACGAAGGGGATTGCTTTCCAGCGCGAGCACCGTATGTTTGGTATGTAGACCCATTTCCACCCGACGTTCCCCAGGCAGCACAGGGACCACCCGACACATCCACATCCTGGAAAGGATGCATCTAATTAAAGCCCCTGACTCAAATCTGCTTACTAAGGGGGAAAAACACACGGGCTGGATTAAAAGACGATGAGAGGTGTAGAGTGGGACGGGGGGGTTTAATACGCTGCGAGTGAAAGAGCTTAGGAGGAAATATGAGAACTCTCAATAGTAAGATCCCAGGCAAGGCTAGAAAGAAATTCTGTGTGAATGTGAGCCGATCAGTCAGCTTTTGTCAGTCTGATCCCTTAGCACTTTCAAAGCCTCAAGGCAGAGACAGACATTCAGGTTGTTTTCTAGAAAAGTTGCTTCTATCTGTCCTGATTGGTCCCTTTTCCAAGGACAAATATATCAATTCTCCACTCAGAAAGCATGAACTGCAAAACCAAACCAAACAAAAAACTCCCAAACATTCAAACAGATACATGTGTTGATTATCAAAGCGATTGTTTTTAACAGCAGCTCAAGGTGAACTACCGATTTTTTTTGCAACAATTTAATATGATGGCTAGACATGACAACGGGCTCTCTCCAGGCAGACGCTGAAACCTCTTAATGCACTCCATAACAAAATACAATACATCAATCCCTGCATGCAATGTACAAAACTAAGGTGTTAAAAACGCCCCTCGTGAATCATACTTGATGGCTAAAAGCCTGGCGGCTTCATACCACCCACCTACGGTTATATATGAACAATACTGTCTAAAGAAGCTCTGGGACACTCTATAATGAATGTATAAAGTTAAGTGGCACGGGGGCTCGTATGGTGCACAAAACGATGGGGCAATTAGGCCCACACGACACCTTGGGATGGCGTGATGAAGGACTCCTGGGTTTGTCTCCTCCACCTCTGTTCCTCTATCATTAAGGACTGAGCAGCCACATCTGGCTAATGGCACGCCTGGGGATCCTGCTCAAACACTGAACCACGCCATGCACATTTAATTACGCCTCATAAAGGTAACAAAAGACATGGACTGCTCCTGGGGAAGCACCGTTTGGAAATCGGGAGGGGAGATTGAGACAAGGGGAAGGAAAGGAGCTGGCCATCTGCCAGAATTACAGGTTGACCCAGGACTTCAAAAGAGGGGGAATTCACTTGAGTGTCTCTTCCACTGCTTAAGATGGGTCTCAGTGAGCAAGCTGAGACCAGGAGTTGCACAGTAGCCGAGAATCAAAGGGCCACTAGTTTGTCTCCAGTCTTCTATTAGATCATGGCCTACACCAAGCACTGATGTTAGTGGCTAATTGTAGAGGGGCTACAGGGATTAAAGGGAGCTATTTTGAAATATATATATGGGATTTAGCGGCTGTTTGAAGTGAAGAGCAACTTCTTAGTCAAGGGACAGAGAAAACAACAATAATACCATCACAGGAAAATGCCTGGAATAGCGGCGTGGCCAAGTGTTGTGACCTGTTCCATTTCCACCCTGCCTCCGAGGCAGTGCGGTGCACAGCAGTCGCTGATGAGAGCTTGCCACATTCAGCGAAGAGCATGAAACATACATTACCCACTGACTGAGCGAGAGGCTGACCTATGACTTCAGTAGCACCTAGAGCAATTGAAAAGACCTTGGATAGCTGCCTCATGCCTCACATGCCTGACATTTTGAGCTGAGAGCAAAAGAAAACAAGACAAAACATAAGCCCCGGGCTCCTCAGAGAGCAGATTCCCACATTAAGGGAAAGAGCGTCACATCGGAAGAGATGAGGGACAAAGAGCTGTGGCTCATTGTCAACGTAGTCCATTGTCTGGTGGTTTGAGTGCTGGCTAACTCCACAGGAAAGGTCACTGGTCACTTCCATTTGGACCTTCACATAAATCCCCCGCTGTCCAGTGCAGTTAATAACACAGCCAGCTCTGTAGGAACTGTCATGCTATAAAAAGTGAGGAACAAAATGTATTTTGTTTTGCCAACACCTCCCCATCCCTTTATAGCCTATTGCCTTGTCTGTTATTTATAACTGAAACGTTAAAAACAGAGACATCTCTGCAGTGAGCATTAAAAGAAAAGCCTGCCAAGTGCCTCACTCCACAGTGGCGTCCTCCTCTGTAAAGTCTTCTTCTGCTTTTGGTGTAGAGTGTTTTATGGCAAGTCCCCTGTCAGGATTGAAATATAGAACCAAGTGCCACAGGGACAAGCATAAATTCTCCATCTCCCACTGCGAACCACAAGTGGTGGAACTCAGGGAGTGTCCTTGAAGTATGAATAACATTCACATGCTACATGTCATCTGTTATCCAGTAATGACATGTCCTCTGAAGAATCCACATCTCTTGTGGCCCATAAGTCTCCGAATGAGAGCGCGACTTGCTTCCCTGACGGAGAATTCCGTGAAAAGCCTTATACATTACAACATGTGCAATTCATGGATCATTCTAGTTTTATTACAAACACCCCATTTGCACCAACAAAGTATCTCTAGGCCATGCCATTAGTCACAAGTGTACTATGGCACAGGATATACAGAAATTGGAATGGAGCACCAGAGAAACATTTATCAAGTTTCAGACCGACAAAACACTGAGTCACATAGCAGGGATCCGGCAGCTCTCTGTGCTGTGAAGATGGGGAATCTTTCTGAGTGATGTTCTAGTAATGCTGGCCCTGAATGGCCTGTGGAATGAGTGGCGTATTGTTCTGCTCCTCTACAGCACAACTCACTTCCATATCTTTTTTGAAGCCCTTCACAGTAGACAGCTTAAGTCTCACACCATAAGCCAATTTGGATTAGCTCCACATTTTTAACAGGTTACGGTTGGGATTTACAATACTTTTGGAATACTTTCCAACATAAGCACAGCTTTAACCATAAATACATCAACAACATATTTTGCTGAGATGTTTTCTCTATTGATCTAATGGTGATGGTATACTAAAATGTAAAAAATGTAAAACGCTACTGTTACAATTGCGAATGTGATGCTGAATCCAATCTATTTTCTTGAAACTCGCTTCTAGCTTCTTCTTCACTTGTGAATTCATGCACAGATCCAGAATAAATCTCCATTTCTTCTTCTATCTCATATCCAGGCTTCAGGGGGCACAAGGCATTAGTCTCATGATGCTGGGTTTGTCATGTCTTCCCCAGCTGTGATCTGCCTGAACTCTTACATTACAAATAGCTGGAGGATTTTTCACCCTCTTATCACATTTGCCAAGCAGGCCTGTTTCTTATCAGCTTTCCGCTAGAGATAAATGGGCTTTTGAAGACGGGAATAAGAGAGGTTTTTGCAAGCTAATTCCAGAGCCCCATCTGCAGTAGATTACAGATAGGTGCTGGGGAGTGAACAAAGATACGAATTTTAATATGTAGGTGTTTGGAGAACCAGGTTAAGAAGTGATTGGTATTACAGTGTCATATAACCTACAGCCCAAAGGCATGCAGCGTTAACCGGCAATAAGCAGTGATAATGGACTGGGGGTATTTCATGGGGACTTCATTTTTGACCTCATCAGTTACACTGCTCCCCCCTCACCAGCATCTACCACAAGAAAGTGACTTTTCCAACATTGACTGTCAGGGGCTTGTAGCACATTAAAAAACAGATGTAGGCAGGAATAAGAATAAATACAAATATGTTTTTCATATTTGGTGAAGGGAATGTCTTGACATTTCAGCACATGGAAACTGGAATATCTTGATGTTAACTGGTTACGCTTCCCACTTATATGTAGGGCCAGCTTTGAAATATACTGCAGCAAAGATGTCTATTTTGACAGCAATTAATATGATAATCAATTCAAGAAACAAGTGTGAAAGTCCAATTTTTTTTTCCACTCATCGCTGAACATGTTAAAATCATAACGTAATTATCATCATGTTGTAATTACTTAACTTTTTATTCTACTTTGTAATTCATTGTTCTATATAACTCAGAAACTCCACATGAATGCATAATACATTATATGGTGATAACAAAATGGTATTATTTGTTTTTCTAACATTCTTTTGCCTTTGAGGGTTTTTTTTGCTCCAACACAACGAAACATCTACAATTCTATTGACATGTTTAAGAAATACAGAATAAAGTGAGGGGAAAAAACTAACACAGCATTTAAGTTCAGTAATCACACATCTTTGAAAGCACTGCAGGAATAGAACAATGATGCCAAAAGAGCAAAAAAAATAATAGAGCTTGACTTAGCGGAGCACTACTGAGCACAACACTTGCAGGTCCCTCTGGAAATATTATAGTAATACCCCGGTAGATCATAAAGTAGGGCAAATCACTATAAACTCACGAATGGGAAGCATGTTTAAGCCCCTATAGGATTATTATGTGAATGTGGCACTTTCTTTTTTTTCATGGACTTATAAACAAAACACATAAACACACACTGATTGCTGGGGAGACAAAGTGACAGGAGTGTCATTATAGGGTGGAGCGTTGAACTAATATTAACAGGCAACATGTGATCCAGCCTGACCTTGATGGTTGAAATTCTTGGCCGCAATGGGAGAAGAAAACCTAATTAGCCTGCTCCTCTTGTGGTTGTGTAAGTCAGACATGGGACAGGCTCATATTGTGTTAATGCACTGCGTGGATGATTTATGCCTGCCTGATAATAACTTACAGTGAGCTGTAAAAAAAACAAAAAACAGACACGGGTTAAGAACGAGCTGAGACTGCAGTGTAAAAAGGGGAATGAATAGATAAAAGATCAAAATAAAAAAAAATAAAAATTGTAAAGAACATATTGAAAAAAATAACTCTTGGGCTTCCTCATAATTATCTGCTATGAAAGCACTACGAAAAATATCGTCATTATTGTTATTTTTTCAAAAATTGTGCTATCTTAACCAAACACCCGTAAATCTTATTGGAACCTCGTGGAGGTAGGAGGGCAGACGGCTCCGTCAAATGACGATGCGCTTTGAGAGATGGAAGAAAGGAAGTGAGAAAGATTTGCGGCTTTTGTTTATTTTAAATATTTCAAATAACAGCTGAAAGTGCATAAAAAAGTCCCCGCTCCGGGGCACCTCCTCGGCGAGGAAGGAGCGCACAGACCGAAGGACAGAAAGGAAGGAAGAAAAGAAAGAAAGGTAAACAAATACAGAAAGTAAGAGGGATGGAAGAAGGCAGACCAACAACGATGCCCTTTTTAAGGGTTGAAATGGTTCATTTCGACGTAAAAAAAAAACGATCAGCTTATTCGAGAAACCATCGCGATCGAAGAGTTCACCCTCCATTCGACGGAAAAGCAACAAAAGCATCGCCCAACCTACCGCGACAGACTGCGCCGCGTCCAGCCGGCGGGGCTGTCCACATCAGCCGGGCTACGGGAGATACAAACCCGCATTCGTGGAGCTGCTCGAACAAGCCCACATGGAGTTTAATCCAATGTTTTTGGGGAGGAGAAACGCAGATTGTCCAAAAACGACTCGAAAGCTCGCCAAAAAGACAAAACCTGCCGGAACAATAAAATCTTCACGGAGAGAATCTCCACTGTCTCACATGAAATAGTTTGAAGAAAATCAGTTACTTTTCACTTCACATGAGTTCTGGGAGCGATTACTACGGGTCATCGGGAGAACATAGCGGATCGTTGTCGAGTTGGAGCGCCGCTCGTGTAGGATTCCAAGTCGGCCGGGAGACGCGCCGATGACAGATCGTCCACAATATAGATTCCCCGAGTCGATGTAGAATATATCCAAGGCCGTAGCTGAGCTCTTTCTGGGGAGGGGGCGGGGAGGGAGGGAGGGAGAGGGGGGGTCGCACAGAGGGTTATCCACACGGTCCCGGCGCGTTTAGCACGACGAGAAGCCCAGGAGAAAGCAGTGCGCCTCGCTCCTCTTCGACCTGGTCTCCATGCGCGACAGAGAAACTGCTGCGCCGAGCCTCGGCACACTGTGTGTCTGCGTGTGAATGCTTGTGTGTGTGTGTGTGTGTGTGTGAGAGAGAGAGAGAGAGTGACAGAGGGAGTGAGGGAGAGAGAGAGAGAGAGATAGGAGGAGGAGGGAGGGAGAGAGAGACGGGGAGGGGGGGATGCGGTCCGCGTGTTTGTGCGTGTGCGTGTGTATGTGTGGCAGCAACTGTTGAAAACGAGTGCAGGACGAGACCAGAGCAATCAATGCTCGATCTGGGACCTGATCCGATTCTTTCAAGAATCCCTCTTGTTTTCCCTCTTGTTCTATTGAAATGACGTGCGCCCTTATAACGCAAAAATATACAAGTTATACTTGATTTACAAAAATAAGACTAAGTTGGCACAGAGTGATTTCCTTTATTTTTATCATGTTACGTCTCAGTAATGTCCCAAGTCGATCCTTTGTTCCTCACAAATACTTGCATATTCATCCATTCATGATGCCATATTTGTCATTTAAAACTCACTGCATAATAGTGAGCTCTGAAAATGGCATAATTGCTGCACAGTCGTTTATTTTTTTAAATCATCATTATTATCAATAACTGAATTGAGCTCATAAAAGGGTACATGTTAGGATGTAGAAAGTAAAAAAAAAATTCCAGTCTACTGACCCCACTAGTCTGTGACTATATTCCCTAAAACACCCTGCAGCCTGGGGAATACAAGTTGGCATCAGTCCTGACCCAGCAGGTCTATCATCTATTCCCTCTCCGCAGATGTTATTCTTAAAATGTACTTGAGAAGAGAACTCTCTGAGGCTAAATAGGAGGAGGATAGAGCTTTGACGTCTTCTACAAAGTTAGCCCTGTGGTGATTCTGTTCACTCTTACGACCTGCTTAACTTAGCAGTGATTGAAGTCAAGTTGAAAGAGGTTTATGCTTGCAAAATGCCAAGGCAGAGTAAGGGGCTCCTTTATGACTCCACCTCCCTATGGAACTTCCTGGAGACAAGTAGAAGATTGGTGTTTACTTTCTGCCATGCTGTGTTATATTCCACAGATACCCCAGAGAAAATGTCAGCTCTGTATATTTAAATGTGACTTTTGTTCCTGTAAAGTCATATTTTAAAGGAAGGATGGTAAATGCAGACCTGCTAATGGGCAAAAAAAATCACCCACTGCCAACAGGTATTTTTTTGTTTGTAGGTGAAGCAGTCTTGCATGCATCAACAATAAGAATTATAGCCTAATCTACAGTTTTTTTTGTCAGGAATGCGAGACTTGTAATTATGTCCCAGCTGAATGTGATTAAGGGTCATCCTCAAGCCGAGAGACTTCCCTTTAAAAATTCCCCAATAGAAACAAACACGTAATTGCACAAGTCTGAGGGGGAAAGGTTTGTGGCATTAGCTTTTTCCTGGAGGCCCCTATGGTAGGTTGTTTTTGGTTCATTTGACACCACTTATATTTCAATATATTTTTCATTCATTCCTTGTCATCTCTTCCTATTCATTTATTATATTTCTTTCTGTATGGAGCATCTGAGACCACTCAATCTCCTCCGGGATCAATAAAGTATTTCTGATTCGGAAACATTTGGGTAAAACCCATGGATGTATGAAGAGAACTGGATACCACTTTCATTCATTACCATGTCTAGTATCCAATAATGCACATTGCTAAAAAAAATCACTTTGTTATGATGTCCTGCATTGTGTTTCTTATGATCAAGAATTTGGTCAGCTTAGCTTGCTTTAATCTTATCAAAGATGAAAAAAAAACCTGTTGCTTTTCTATGTTTACAATAGATTTTAATGATAAATAAAGAATAACTTGTATTGCATTTTTACCCTCCATATCAATTGCCTGTGTATAATTAGGGATGTCAATTTTTTTAAAAAAGTAACATATTAATCACATAGCCAGTACGGAGTAAATCGGATTTAATCGTGGTAATACTCATTAATTATTAACTGTGTTTCATTTTGTAGGGTCAAAGAGTCTTGTAGGGCTCTGTTGTTCTTTCTTTTTTTAAAGGTATAAAACAGATATGCTTTCTAAATTGGGAAATAAAAGAAACACAAGACACACCAACCAAACCATATCTAATATTTGACTTACTTAATAACAAAAATTAGGTCCTGACTTCCGGGAGGGTCTGGTACAAGCCAGACATCGCGGTTACCGAAATACTTGCAGAGGGATCTGTGACCAATGTGTGCTTCGTTTTTATGTGGTACTTTTAGTCGAAAGTGCTATGGTGAAAAGAAAATTCCTTGCTGCGGAGTGTGCAAAATACTTCGGCTCAAACTTCCCATCCAGAGGACCAATATGTTGTTGAGAGTTGTCTGTCTTGATGGAATTGGTTCTTCCACCAGAAAGCATTGGAAAAACAATCTGCAATAGTGAGTGGAATTGTGGGATTTTGAGTCAATGAATGCTTTGCATCATGTTTTCTAGCTTTGTTCTTTGCTTGTTAAAGATGTGACAATACCACTGATTCCAATCCACTTGCTGGACAATGTTTACTGGCCCATAGACACATAACTCTAACTTGAAATCCCATTCACCATCCATCAATCCATCAATCCATCATTGTTTGCCAATCCCCAAGTAAAATAAAACTATCTTTTAAACTATCAGTTTGATTAGACCTTTTTTAATCAAAATGTCTATGATGCTGAATTTTGTGAACGTTGTACAACCTTTGAACACCACAAGATCAAGCTAATTTCATCCAATTAATTTAATACTAATCTTACTACATGAATTCAGATTCAGAGTTGATTCATCTTGTAATGTTTGTGTTTTAGTGTTACTTAGATATAATTCTCAGTAAGTATTTTGGCTTTAGTGTGCAATACGCTGTTTCTGTTTGGTCATTCACCCCCTTCGAAGCAAGCTTGCGCATGCAAAAATTAAGGCAGAAATGCTTACATGATCTGTAAGAGTGTAAGCATGATGCTTTTGTTTTCATGACTGATTAGGCATGCAAGAGAGTAGATTTAGGACATTTCCTGATGCAAAGTGCATTCTGCTTAGTTAGGAGTCTTAAATTAAACAATGACTCATTTAAGATAAAAAGATTGATCCAGAAAGTAGAAAAAACATAATGTATCGTTTTGATGTAAAGTCTCACCCCATTTTTTTATCAGTGCATCAGTGATTCATGGTTAATTTTTCCGGCAAGCCTCCATTTTTTGTTTGTTCAAAAAGAAAAATAGTCCTTTAAATGCTATGAAATGGCACTGTATAATGTTGAAACAATAATAATAATAAAAAGAAAACAACAACATAACTCCAAGTCCTCCATCAACCTTATTTCATCTCTGATTCGAGGACATTTTGTGAGGAACCGCCACAATGTTTAACTCAACTGCTGCTCCATTAATATTTTCAATAATCAAGTTTTATGAGAATACCCTAAAAAGATCACCACTCTCTGGATGGAGGACACAACCAACGAAATTTGTTAGTGTGATGAATGTAAAGCAATTACAAGTGTCTTTGTCAATATATCAGAGACAGTTGATATGGACACATGAGAAAAGTTTTGACAGGATTCAGTCTTAAGCTGGAAGAACTTTCAGATTCCTAGGGTAGGGGGCTAACCACTACATCACCTCTGGGGAAAAAGGTTGGGTGTATTTCCTGTCCAACACCATAACAGCCAGATTTCAGCCTCATGTCCATTCAGTGGTGGGCCGCAAATGCCGTTAGCCTTAGCCAAGAGAACAGTTAATCTCAGGTAAGCCTGTGCTGATGGAGTAGATCTAGAGGCCTGGGCCAAACATCATGGCTTGTCGAAATATCTATCTATCGTACCATCCCCTCCTCTTCAAAAGCTTCTGAAAACAGGTGTGTTATGTAAAGAAAAAAGCCTGTAGTCTTGACAGAATTATACTTAGACCTCAGATTAGATGTTGACAGGAGGAATTAATCTTGACCTCAAAGGGCATGGTAAACATAGTCTTAAGCCAAATATTTCTTGGAGCATGGTTATGGCTACTAATATCTTGATGATATCAAGAACAAATACCTGTCTTTAAAGTGAATGTAATAAAAGCCTAAAGGCACTGGAAGGCAAAAAACAAATTAGATCAGTTGCTGATTTCAGAATTACAAGTAACAGGGATTCAGTGTATGCTTCGCATGAAGCTCAAAGCATTGATATTTTATTTAAAGTGCCCATGCTATTTTTTCCAGGGAAATACATGCAAGCAATGAACACTCGCTGAATTGACAAATTTATAACCTCTGATAATTTCCAGTTTCTAAAACCAACACAGGACAGTTACTCTTAGTTAAGTTGGAAAGTATATCATATGTATCTCCGCGATGAATCTTCATCATTACTAGTAATGATGGTGGAGCGACATAGGCTGTCGCCACCAAAATGGACCATGGTCATGTTTTATTCCATTTTACTTTTGAAGCTGTACATTGTAATTTCTTTCTGTAGAGTGCCTTGCAGAAGGCATGATTTATTCATTATGGGCGCTCAAGTAGCATAGGCCAATGATGTGAGAATGAGCACCTTATTCAATGACTCCCATCTTTCAATATGGACAACATTTCTAGGTCATCCATTTGGAGTATGTCTGCACTCCAGACTACAAGTAGTGCTTCTGTGAACAAAGGCCACACGATGTCAGACACTTTGAAGGACTCTCAGGAGACCTGACTAAGAGTAAAGGAATTTTTAGTAATTGAGGAGCGTTAAAGATGTGCAAGTGACTGAATGGGGTACAGAAACTCTATTATTTGTGTACAGAAACTCACACCTATGCTGATAATGGACCATGTCTGCATTTCCGAATAAATGCCATGTATAGCTTGTCAGGTGGCTCATTTTTAACCTTCTCGGACCTCATACTCATTGAAGCCCCAATGGCAAATGTTTCTTGAGGTTACTGTTCGACATGAAACGTCGTCCTGATTGATCGAGGCTATGTAGAACAAAAAGCGCCCTCCACCAGGCACATTAAAAATGAATATTCTCTGGGATTCAAAGGGCTACGCTGCTAGGGCAGAGGGAGATGAGAGCTGGTAACTGCTAGTTTGCCTCAGGAGCCCCTCTAGCTGCTAGTCCCAGCTGATCCATCCATCAGGCTTCAAGCCCGCAGAAGTGAGTGACTGTTTGAAGGCTCTTCTGGCTACTTTATCCTGAGGCTTAACAATCCAATATTGGTTGTTGCCGAAGATAATTACTCTCCATTGATGGTAGAATACCTACAGCTATCTTATGCCATTTGCATTGCCCAACATCATCGAATCGATCAGAGAGGAAAAGCAGTTGGAAGCTGATAACAGTGTTGTGTTAGACATACATTTCTAGGAGGTATGCGATGCTCTCTCTGGCTTTTACTCTCCTGCACCCCCACTCTCTCATGGCCTTCATCTCCCACTTCCTCTTCTTTCAATGAAAAAAGTAAAGAATGGCTCCCATTGATAGAATCAGCCAGGGCATTACAGACTTTATTCTCCCACCAAAAACATGTACATGTCACCTTGCATTCTTTATCTTCTTCATAGTTTTGGCAAGAGGAAATGTGCCAACTGCATTCTACATTTGATACACAATTGTTCACGAATCTATGGCTTTCATTTTCCCATCCCCTGAGCTGTCTCGAAGATTGACAAGCCTGAAACCTACACTTTGCTGCTCTTGTCTAAAAAGCATGGAAACAAAAGCCACAGTTTTGTGTGTTCTTATTGCTGATTTGTCTCCACGAACGTATAATTTACACACAGGGGGGAAAAAAAAACCCTAATCGAAGATTAGAAAGTAATTTACGGACATTTAGCAGGGTGCCTGCAATGACAACCTCTGATACGCTTCACTGTAGTGGTACTTTCTAAGAGGACAGCCATGTCATTGCACCCACGTTACAGAGACATATAGGACAAGCAAACCCCCCTAAATTGTGTGAAGGCACTGAAAGCCATTGCTATCACCGCTATATCACATCTCCCCCAGTGCTTGGGATGTGAAATGGAAAATGAAAAATAAGTGCTGATATTTTCCCTTGTAATAAAATTTCCATTCTTATAACAAGATAAAAGTGAATTGTGCTCCAACTCAGAGAGTGTGAAAAACAGAGATGAGATGAATTTTTCATGCACATTGATAATTTAAAACAGACTGCCACCAGTTTATTAACATTCTATGACTTCTCTTGCTCTCTGAGAATAATAACTGCATAATTTGTTGTACTTTAGTAGCAACCTCCATTAACGCTTGATCATGGTGGTCAAAGGTTGTTGCTTTTACATGAGCCGATAAGAGAAAAAAAAACAATGAAAGGGAGTGGGAGTTGAAGGGATGTGCTATAATGAATGAAAGAAAAATCACTACTATGTATGACCTGTTATTAAAGAGTGTTAGCAGGCTGTTGACCAAACAACAGTTGGGGAAAAAACAACAACAAAGAAACAGCAAGGGACTCATTCTGACATTAATGGTCATGTCTGAGAGATAAGAACTTTACACTCCATTCCTCTTGTAAGAGAAAACAGCAGATAGTTGGGCGTAAACAAGCCCTTTGCAGCTGGTGCAACAATGGTTAAAGACATAACCATGAAAAAATGACAGGACATATCTTACCAAGAGGAACAGAGTTGTCAACAAACTGAGATTAGGGTTACTAGAGCAAAGACCTTATCCATTCAGAGAAAAACACAAGGTCTCTAAAGCAAATTTGTTGTGCAGCCTGAGGTTTAACAACTGGCATTATAACTCCATTTCTCATCATTACCCTCCTGCACTATAGGACTGCTGAGATAGGGTCAGCTTAGGAAAAGAGAAAAGGGAGTGGAAGCCAGAAGGATTGCAAATTCTTTAAAAGTGTCGATGCGAGCACAGGGGGCACATATCATATACCTTCCTACAAAGATTTCCCCAAAAAACAATTTCCAATTTTACTTATGTGAGAGAGAGATTGAAAAGTATTTCATGCATGTTTCTGCATGCCTGAGTGTGCTGTGCTTATGTGACATCTCTGCACCAACCATCCTCCTCCATATTTCTCTTTGGGGGAATTAATATGGACACACGCGCATAGCAATAAGTGAGAGTTTTGTCAGATATGGAAATCCACTAGCGTTCATGAATGATACAAGACTAACTCTTTAGACCCACGTGTCAAAAAATTTGCCACGGTGGGTGAGACAGACGCTTTGTACAGATTTATCGAAGCTGGAACAGGAGCTTTCGGCTTCATACTGTGTTTTGTACTGACTCTCTAGTGTTATAGAAGTGCATAATAAGACCCTTTGACGAAAAAGTGTTGAAGGGAAAAAAAGAACCACCCAGGCTTAAAAATGACAAAAACAACAACATCTGATTGCATTCAAGGCCTTATTAACATATCTTTTCACCAGCATAGATGCCACTGGTATTAATTCAGTAAGACACAGCTGTTGGGACCCTGCAATTTCCATCATGACTCTATGATTCAATCAATTATGGCTCTAAAACTATGGCTTAATTAACTCTGTGCACAGGCGGCTGCTTTTCATGGTAGTCATTCAGGAAAGCAGGAAAACAAAATGGCTTCCTGTTTTCTTGATGATGAAAATAGAGGCTAAGATGGCGGTGTGTAGATTAACTATGCGTTCTGTAGTTTTATTGATCCACTGTTTTCTCCTCACAGGATATGTGGCGGGGGAAGAATGTGCTCCTCGGTCTCTGTGTATGGCCTTTTCCTTTCTCACAAAACGGAAGTTCTGAAGCTTTCTCTGGAAAGCAGTGACCTTGGCCCATTTTCAGACTGCTTGAAGAGTTTTTCTATTCAGAAAGGCCAAAGACAAGGATTGATTGATTAAGCTACAGAATTTTGTAACGTTATCTCAGAATGTTGTGTCCAACTTATAACAATGTGTGCGAACTGACAAGTAATTCAATAACATTGACATTATAGAATCCATGAAGCTTCCTAGTTACTGAACGTAGTGTGGAAAACCCAAAGAGCAGTTGAGTAATTTAATATTAAGTGAAGTCAGGGCAAGATACAAGCCTCCATCACATAGTTAAATGGCCAAAAAGCCCCTTTTGAAAATTCGACAGCAATGACTTGAAATTAAGTTAGGAGTATCATATTAACATCCAAAATAAAATTTCCAACAGTTGGATTTCTAAATTGAATTATAGAGTAAGACGCCAGCTGTTTACACTTTAGTTACTCAAAATCCCAGTGGAAATTGAAAGAAACCCTCCTACCAGGAGGTGAACGTGGGATCCCCAATCTGCCAAACCAAGGTTCAAAGATTGATCCAATGTAAAAAAAATTAGTAGCCTGGAAGGAGTATCACATTTTTTTTTAGGTTTTATGAGTGTTAAATATCATACCCACCAACTAAGTCAACAACTACATCAAGATTTTCAGAGTGAGAGAAACCCCATTCTGCACAAAACATGAAAAACTTTCTTGGACAACATCTATCTAATGACAAATCAATGATTTGGAGGATGAGAAATTAGTGAAATTAGATTTCACTCATATACAGCACATCAACAGAAAATTGCCTTAACTCAATCTCATCTCATTATGCTATAAAGGACAGGGCAAGTTAGGCCATGCCTACGGCCAAGTTATAACTCGATGCTAAGTCCGTATGTGATGACTTTCGGAGGGAAAAACCACAAGAAACATATTTTAACTTCTAGCCTGATTATCAAACCTCAGCCAGTGTGGAAAAGAAGTCACCTCAAATGAGTTAAGACATTAACACCAGTCAGATGGTTTCCATTTTAGCCCATAATAGTGTGTCAATTTCCTAAATCCAATATTCTTAGCCATAGGACCCTTGCCCTGCAATCTAATGGCTTTCACATAAGAGGTTAAGGTTCTCCAGCTGAATATCTTAATGTTTAAAGAACCTTTGAAAAATGTCCTCTCAGCAATTTATGCCTGAAGTCAATTTTTGGAGCAGACACCTAAAATTTGATAAGTTTTAATTCATTTTAATGATGATGTCTGCTAATCTCTCGGGTCTTTGTGCATATCATATGGATTAGGCACTTTGGCTCAGGGAGCTCAACCATGATGCGAGAAAAGCTTCTTTGCATCACGATAATTCGGCCACAAGCTTGCAATGACTTACAGTATAACCCCTTCCTCCCTTGGGACATACGTCTTACAATCATTCCTCCCTCTCCCCAAATATGACCCCTCCTTCATCAGATCCCAGCAAAGACTGTTGTGTTTATTTGTGTGTCTATAGGAGACTAGTGCAAGGACAAAGGCCTTCCTAGTTAACTACACCAGTACAGCTTCTTTGAAAGAATTAGAGTGCCTTCAACATCAGCTTCATGTCGTTCTTTCTTTCAATGAGGACAGTCAGTTGCTTTGATCACTGAGCATGTTGTCGGGGGCAGTGGTCATAACTACTTCCTCCCTGAGCATTTGATACAAAGAGACACAAAAATATGTACATGAAATGCTCTCTATTTCAAATATGAAATTCATGTGATTTGTTTGAATTTTTTTAGTTGATTTCACAGACAATCACTATAAGTTCAACACAGTCCAACCTATGTGTATACAAACATTTTACAAGAGGTAAGTTACAGGGTAAAGAAAAACACAGAAGCTGACTTTTACTTTTTAAAAACCTTTTTATATCGCTATAAAATAGGAAGGAATCTACAATTGCAGTTTATTTCCTCAATCAAAGTTGTTAATAACACAGGAAGGCTTTACTCTGTTTTTCCTCAAGTTTAAGCACTATCTCCCGGTCTGCTTGTTGAATTACTTGGATTTGAATGACAGCAAGTTCATTAAACAAACATCTAAACACCAAGGTGTCTCATGGTTCATTTTGAGAGTTGTATTAGTTTAGCTCTTTTGGTTTGGAAATATAAAATTGCTGGTAAAATCAGTTTAATGGAGCACTGTGTACTTATTATAGCCTACAGGTGTCCACCAATGTAAGCTGCTTTCATCCTCTGAAGTGTACAAAATCAGGTCTTCCTCCCCTTTAACAGTACGTATTATGGCAATAAAAATGGTTGTTTATACAGCACTCTTGCCACAAAATGGAAACAGGGGTAAGATTTTACAGGGGAGAGGGATAAAATTCAACCAAAACCACTGTATCCCACTTTAATAGAAAGCAGAGCAATGGCAACTGACTGGGGTTCCATCGTTAAGACAAACAAGCATTAACTGGGATGTTTTAAAGGCAACAACAGAGGGTTTTTATTTAGTGTCTTAAAGCTTTAATTGGTGCCTCTGTTATTTCCTCTTCAAGGGACTGCGGGTAACAGTAAACCCACTGTCAGGGAGGAGGGCCTCCCTGGCTGTGGTGACCCGGCAACTGGCTGGCCTCATTGAGCCTCTACATCTGTGATCTTTACCAATTGAGCTCAAGAAGCTATGTTCCCCTGGCCCCTAGCTGCCAACAAGGCAGGCCTCTCACCTCATGCCTGCAAGCCTAATCGGCCTGGAAGGGTTCTGTCAACCACTCAGTCTCAGGGTCACATATGGAAGTGACTAGACTTGTTCTAAAGTCACCTGGGGATATTCATAAATCTCTGAGTTGTTTCCTTAAGCTAATAATTGGGCAGAGCCAACTCTTGTTGAATTTTGTGTCTGACACCAATGGCACAATTTTTCCCTGTCTCTTTTCCCCCTGCTGCACAGGAAGTGGAAATCTATGATCATCGTAGTCACAAAAATTGCTCTCTAAACGGCCCCAGGTTTGGGGACCCTGGAGATTTCATTTTATAGCTGTTGAGGAAACATAGCTATTGAGTTACAGAATATGTAGACCACCACCTAATGCCGCTGTTTAAAGATGGATGTCAAAGCAAAACTCTTTTTCCCGGGCGCTGATTTGATACATCACACAAAACTTTCCAGATGAAGAATTTAAAGTATACCAACTGTGTCTTTGTCTCAAATGTCCTCCCTGTGCTAATGTGCTCAGAGTGGGATCCTGTAGACAGACTTTGGAGCTAGTAAATCAGATATTTGACTCAAAGGCACTGAATGTTCCTTGATGCCAATGGTTTACAACTCCATATGTGTTTTCGATTCAGATTTATTTACTGAAGGCCTGAGCAAAACCCCTAAGGGATCCATAAACATTGGTCCTCCATCTACACCTCCCTTTTTAGATTTATTTCTGACAATAGGACAAACTAAACTCTTGTTTATTCCCCAGGATTCTGGTTGTGAATTTGAGCAACTTCTTTCTAACACATAAAACAGGCACAGGGAAGAGAAAGGAAAAAAAAAAATCTGGCTAAATTTACACTGCCAGGCTAAATGAAGTGAGAGTGAGGAACATGAGTTGGTGTGAATCCCAGCAAAACTTGTGGATGGTTTTATGGGGGACACACAGGTGAGACAGTCCATACTTGTTTCGCAAGGAGATCGAACTAAGGAGGTTTGGCCACATGAGGCTAAGTAGAATTGATGGTACAAAATTTAGGCACTCCCCCAGCCTGAAGAGAGTCTAAAGTGAATGCCAACCTCCGACAGGGGCTCAAATACAACATGATCTGGGCTTAACACAGCCAGTGCTTTCCATCCTTCCTTGCATTGTCTTCTCTGGCATGTTGAAGGATGTGAGGGAATCGGGTGCAGACAAAGGCCTTTCCCTGCTGGCCCATTAGCAGAAGAGAGCGATGTCCAGAGCATTGGAGCATGTCCCCTTCTCTCTGGCGGGGGCTGTTTTATTAATGAGCCAATCAAATGAGTGCGAGCTGGGGGCTGGTCACTGCTGACTGTAGGAAGCACCTTGGGCGGCCAGCGTGGTGAGTGAGTGTGGCTAGGAGTCATTCCTGCAGGGGCCCCAGCCAGTAATGTACTCCCTGGTGGGCTTCAGTAGAGGCATATTTGACAAATGGACTCCTTTAGCAGAGCTGTGCCAGGGGGATACAGGCTTTGGTGTTGGCTCATGGCTGGTTTACCTGACCACCACCATGCTCTCTCCTTCATCTGCATTGCCTACCCTGCACTCTGACAACTACTGACTGATAATGAGGCCATGTACATGCCGATGGATTAACCAGGCTAGCAAAGAAGCACACTCTCATGAAGATTTGTGCACAAAGGTACTGAGACTCCCCATAGTAAGCAATGCTGATGCGTCAATGTTGTTAAGAGACATTAAATAGTCTCTTTGAAGTTGCTTTGATGAAATCATATCATAATAAGAAATAACATTTCTAAAAGAATAAGTTGACTAAAATGGGATTTCATCTAAGTAAATAATTGGCATTGGTCTGAATTCCCCAAACTGGAT
The DNA here is from genome assembly GCA_901007705.1 of Fistularia tabacaria. Taxonomy (NCBI): domain Eukaryota; kingdom Metazoa; phylum Chordata; class Actinopteri; order Syngnathiformes; family Fistulariidae; genus Fistularia; species Fistularia tabacaria. Next base: position 99,264 of record CAAKHD010004154.1, on the reverse strand, counting down.
AAGTAAATGTAAATATAATTTGTAACATCTCACTTGGTCTTGTTTTGGCCATCAGGTTAATTTCCTATTGTATTTCTTGAGTCTTATCAAAATCAGACAACAGCCAGATGTCTGTGTTTTGTATTTGGTGCACACTGTTTTTCTGCAGATTAGATTTTTGTTGACTTTTATCTGGCAACAAAAATCAAATCTATAATGGACTTTCTAGGTGGAGGATGGGGATTCTTTTTCCCCCTACTGTGGTGGATGACGGGGTGGGGGACAAGCATTGCGATAGATCTGGATGTGTGTAAACAAGGAGTTGAGTGCATTCATGTTTTCTTCATGTGGTGCAGGATTGTGACAAATTCCAGAGCAAGTCTCTAGTGAGTCCCACTGCTTTGGTGTCAGCACAGAGCAGCTGTCTACGCGTGATGGAGCCGAGAAGCGCTGAGCACCGCTGCGTCCCTTGGGATGCGTGCCGAACAAGATGTCGCCTGTCAAGCGGGGAGCATTTGAAAATAAATAACATCAATGATGATTTCAGTTTACTTGTCTCGAAACGTGTGCGCTTTGAGAAGTGATGCCATCATTCTCCCAGGGATGCAATTGCTCCTCTTCTCTCTTTCCCCTCTCATCTGAGACATGTCTTGGCTGCTAGATGCACCCCATTTCCTATTCAGATTTGACTTCAATCTGTTCGTAGACTTCAGATACCAGTCTTAACAAGCTGCTGGGAGAAAAGTGTGCCATGATCATTCATTAGAGACACCATAATAACAATGGTTCTCGATCTTATATCTTTTGAAAATCAGGGTTTCAAGGATCAGCACATTCGCTGACATGGACTTGAGTGACATAGTTGACTTTATGAAACTAATTACATGCCATCATTCAATAAACATTTACCATCACTTGCAGGTGTACAAATGTCTTTATAAATTATTAGTCAACTGATCTGTTTTAGACGGAACATTTCAGGAGATTTCATTATCTATATTCCATGTAACATTATAGAATTAACTAGTCAGGCCTGAAACAAGAGTTTCTAAGGTCATCGAAGCATCTCAAACCAAATAGACAGGTAAAACCATTCATCAGATGTTCAATGTTTGTGTGTGCACATGCTCAAAAGTACATGCATAGCTCTGCACTTATTTGGCCTTAGCACATTGGATCGAAGCCCAGCAGGGAAGCCTGAACCAATTGGAGTCTCAAAAAAGACCAAAGAGCACTTGTAACACAGAGTTTCATCTCAGCTCCTTAAGCAAAACCATCTGTTGTAAGACAGCATTTCTCTCTCTCTCTCTCTCTCTCTCTCTGTTTCTCTCTCTCTCTCTCTCTCTCTCTCTCTCTCTCTCTCTCTCTCTCTCTCTCCAAGGCTCTGCTGTTAATCATAGGTCAAAAGCAGGAAAGCAAACATGCACATGTGTCTGTCTGCCTGCCATTCCTTCAGCCAGAGACTACATATCAGAATGTTCCTTTGTCAGCTCCCCAAAACAGAGAGTGGGGGAAGAAAGTAAAGTCCCCGAGGCATGGAGGCCAGATCTAAGGCATCATAAATTGTTTGCAGTTTGTTCATCTCTTGGATTCGGAGGCTAATCTCTTGTGTATAGAGACTGAGAAGGAGAGCTGTTGAATAAAAGAGAGGGACTGATGACATGATAGAAATGTGTTGAAGTGGAGAACATAGTTTACACATCTGGGTTTGGTGGCGGATTTGATGGGCAGTCTCATTTTTATATATAGGTAAGATTTGCAATGTCACTTGTATTACCGCTAGGGCGAAAAGGCTAGATAGATGACAGAGGAATATATTGAGTACCTTTTGTGCAAAGCAAATGGGCGTGATACAAAGACATACATTTTTACTCATCAGCATGTACATGCCATAACCTTTCATCACTACGTGACATGCTCCTCACTGTCCTTTTCCTCTGCAGACCTGCTAAAAGTAAAAGTAAATCAACCTCTTGCTGTGCACCTTGAAGGCACAGGCCACCTCTAACTCACCACATACCGTATCTGCCTTTGATTGGAGGCTGGACCGAGAGCTGATCGATCAAAGCTTAGAGGCCCCTAATCAAGAGCAGAGATGAAGTATGATTAAAATCATGCATAATAGCTTTCTCTCGTTCTCTGACTTTCTGCTATTGCTCCTATGACTGTGTCCCATGTCTAGACTATGAGGAGCTCCACTCTTTGCATTCAGGATTGGCAGATGGGTAATATGAACTCAGGGCACATCGCTAAATCCCCAAATCTTAATCCAAATGTCATCTTTTACTGTTCTGACCTATTACAGTGCCGTTCTGGGGGGGGGGGGGGGGGGGGCTGGTTTAGCTCTCCCCTTTTTTCCCCGGCCCCCCGAGGGGGCCCCCCCACACCCTTGGGGGGATTTCCTTTTAATTCTTGTTGGTT
>CAAKHD010004154.1:59644-94941 GCA_901007705.1 Fistularia tabacaria | reverse complement strand
CTGATAATTATCTGGTGTCATCTAGATATTATGAGTATATGTATATATATAGATAGACATACACACACACACACACACACACTTCTTGTTTTTTTTTTCTTCTTTTAAATTAGTGAGCATTTGCTTAAACATGAAATATCTAACAACATCGCCTATGCTTGTGAGAAATGTGCACAGACAGACAAGTCTAAATGTTGCAGGGGTGAAAGCTAAGACAGCAACAGCATAAAAAAAAAATGTTGATTGTCTAAGCAATCTACCTGATGACTGAGAAGTGGCTCTGTTCACATCTATAAAAGCCAATTTGTACTAGGAGATCAGATACTGCTCTATATTTCATGAACAACACAAATATTTTTAATTTTTTTTCTTATCAGCTGCCTTTCATTGTGATTGAAGTGAATTATCACTCAAAATTACAATGTTGATGAAAAAGTAGTGAAGTGTAAGACCAAACACTTCCAAATGAGCGTTAACAGTCTACTGCAGCGCCTTTGTTTCCTTCCATTTTTGATTTCCTGTGCGGTTTTACTGCAGAACTACTAGGGAAGACTTAAAACAGTCCTCGGTAAAATTAAAACACCACATGATGCTTTGTATTCCACCTATCTATGTAGCCTTTTCACACAACATTAGCATTGTTATTCCTCGCTGCCACAAAGCCTACAGAAACCAGTGTTTTACATTTGGGATTGGAACTGTGGCCATGTGAGGAAGGGTTGAGTTACCACCATTTATGATTTTCATCAGATCCGGCTTTGCCATTGCTGCTGACCTGACTCTCTCAGCAGATTTGACAATCTGCTAGGGTAAATGGAGATGGCATTAACCCCTGCAGCGCTCTCGTACACCCTTAATGTTGAAGCCAACAGTCCCTGGAATAGCAACATTTACAACAAGGACCATTATGTGCTACAGTGAATAAGGAAGAGGAGAAGATTTGGTAGAGAAGTTAGCTGACCTTATAAAATGTCTCACTGCTCTGGTGCCTGTTGGGTAAGATGCTGATGTGTGAATGGTGACATGATTTAAAGCTGCATTAGTATTCATCACACCAGTCACAAGCCATTACTCTAATATCCCCAACATGAAATGATATGCAAATTGCTGCCCATTGTAATGCCAAACCATGCATCAGTGCTCAAAAATGGCCACTCCTTCAAAGTAAATCCGCATCATACGCCCGCTACATGAGAAATTATCGATGTTGTAGCACACTTCAATATTAAACTTCATCTAATCTGATATTGCATGTAATATAATTAGACTTTAACAGAATCCGATCTGGCAAAAGCTGTCCAATACATTGTTTTAAAGTTATCATTTCCAATATAGGTTCCAGAGGCAGCAGGAATAGCAAACTCTAAGCTTCACATTTTTCTTTACATACACATTTTCATAATGGGATTACATTCAAGAGTTTGACCTGAGATAGGTGACTGACTGATTGAACGTAATGAGTGGTCACGATGTTGAGCCCTTTTTATTTAGCTTAATTTAATTGTGAATATACCGGAGTTACACTGCCATGGCCTCCTCTGTTGGCTAGCTTTTACTCGGAAAGCTTCAAAAATATTATGGAGCCCGTTTATGAACAAAAAAGTTAAAAGGATAATGGAAAACCAGACAACAAAATTCAAATCACTCACCTCTGCTAAAAAGATCAATATCAATGCAAATTGCAAACCTTGCATTCCCAGAAAACAACAACAACAACAACTTTACACAAACACAAACATTTTGACAGTGTTTATTATGTATTTGGTGTGTGTGTGTGATTGTGCGTATGTGTGTGTGTGTGTGTGGGTGTGAGTATGTGCAAGTGTGTTCATTTATTCTTTGCCCTTTTTCACATAGAATATTCAATGGGATTTTTTGCTTTTATGCTGTGTCCTCTTTGCTAACACTTCCCCAATTTGTTGCTAACTCTGTCCACCTGTAAGCAATACACGCTTGATCTCCATCAACTCCATCGCTTCTTTCCACTCATCTCTAGATTGTCTAGTGTCCTAAGAAAAGTGTCAGTGTCTAGGAAAATCCAGTGTACATATTAGCCATTCCAATAAAACTGAATTGTTAGCAGTGAGAATTTTAATAGATCTAGCAGAACTAAAAGCTGAATATTTACCAGCTTTTGCTGCAATAAACAGATCATTCATCACTTTATGCAGTTATGTGTCAGAACTGTGGTTTGCCTTGTGTTAGTTCTAATAATTTGTACTTTTTTCCCAAAGAGCCAAGAGCTTAACCATTATTATATATAAACATCAGGTATAAATATCAGATGAATAGTTTCTTGGGAAATTTAACGTGCTTGTACATTGCAATGGGTAGTCTATGGGCTGACCACACATTCCGCCGACTGACGTAAAAGTAAATTAGCAGTAAACCACCATACACGAAGTCAAATGTATGTAAATAACACCGAGTGACTTTAATGAGTGAACTTTCATGTTCTATTTAAAGTAGACAAACCTTTGCAGGATTAAGGAGGTGTTTTTGGTAATGGTAATGCAAGATACTGACTTTAGGGGTGGTTTGACTTGGCAGGCTGCAGCTACCCACCTCTTCCATGAATACGTCCTAGAACCATTTCGCCCATAGTTTGCATTGAAATGACCAATGCCAATTATGACTGTTTTTTATATGATTGGATATACAGATAAAATTAATTAGACAATTGATTTTACAGTTGAGGTTAAAATATGTTGCTGACTTTCTTGTCATTTTTGTCACACTGATTTATTTTCCACTCATGGATGCCTATTTATTTAACAGTTAGCTATTTACATGTACTAACAAAGAGAAAATAAAATATTCAAATTTACAATTAATTTTCTTGCTTCAGTTTATTAAGAAATCAATGTGGTACCTTACTGATAGTAATCATTCTTTCTATCCTGAGGATGGGCATAATTTCCCACTGGTTAGAGTCAAAACAGATAATGTGAAAAGTGACCAGTGTCTCCAATAACTCAAATACTGCGATATTGTTGATGAATTTCATTCACGGGTTTGAGGTCTGCATAACATGGTTGCATTTAGTTTTAAGGTTGCACGGGCCTAAATTTAGCCAAGGATACAATACATCTGAAAAAAAAAAGTTTTTATTCTACACCTCACTGCATAAAAGGGACACCAGAGGACGATTGTTTCTGGCGCTTTGCCCAGCTTAACTGCTGAGGCCAGGGTCTGGGCTATGTCGGGGAATAAACCAGATGCTCTGGAGAGACAGGCCACAATGGAGGTCCAGGGAGAGCAATTAACACAAATGAAGCGGCTATGTCATTAGCTGGTCTTTATTAGCCTCAGTGATCAGTTCAGAGGCCATTAGTCTCCTGTGATCAGAGAATTTTCAGGTTGGCTCAACCCATTGCTGCTGCTCATGATTGTGGATGTTATGTTTCAAAAGGGGGAAAGTCCCTGCATTATTGTCTTCCAGCTATTTATTGGAGTCTGAATACAGTTTAGTGATCAAATGTTACACAACGATCACATGAAACAAGCTATATATTGGCATGCACTCTCAGCAGCTGCTGTTAAAATTCATGACTTGTGAATTGCTGAATTTCTGTGGTCTCTATTCTAATAAATACGATTCCGACTCAGGAACATTAACTGAAACACTGTCAAATTTTCACCAACGATGAATTTTCAAAAAATCATATTGCATGTCTCAATATTAAGAATAGCTTAGGACTGAACATCTATTTAGTGTCTCTGTAATGCAGGATCTATGGATCATGAGAGTCTCTTCGCGTATACATTACATGCAACAAGCATAATAAAAAATGCTTTGATAAGAAAGGCTAGCAGATAGTTTATAATTAAATAAAATCAGTGTAATGTTTGTAATGAATACAAAAGGGTAAACATTTTTACAATTAAATGTGGGAAAAACTTGAAACTTTAGGAGTGTACATATTTGTCGAAGTACAAAATAAAATCTTTTCATAAACTCTGTAGTATCAATGTCTTTGCCGATATCACACCCATTTGCCCACTTGAGTAAAAATTTGGTGTTTGAAAATCTGCAAATGTTCAGACAGATAGGGATGCTGTTAATTTATTAATATATATGAATACAGTTTATTAAATTATCTCGAATTAGTTAAACATAGTCTAAAGTAGCTCTGTCTCACATTGCTCCATACCAGTCTGCTTCTTCTTATTTATTTTCAAAATTGAACTAAAATGAACCTAATCTACCGGGAATTATAGTGCAGAATGCCTTGCGCTCTGTATTGTGTAATATGACAAGCTGGTGGGGGCTACGGGTTTTTTAGCTGGACACCTCTCATCTCTTTCCTGTGTTGCATGCTGGGAAAGAGACACCCTGTGTGTTGTTGCTCTCCTTTGCCTGGGCCTTATGAGACTTCCCTGCTAATGTTCCCCTCCTGTTTTACAGCAGTGCTTCCTGGAACAGCCCCCTACAAGTCATCAGATGCTACATTAAGGGAGCACTCTGAAGTCTTCCTCCACCACTAAGGGCCTCTGATAAATAAGTTATGGGAGAGAGGATTCGAAACATCTCTCCTATTACTAGTTGCGATTCATTTTTTACAGTCCCCTGAGCCCCCATCTGTCCTGCACTTCAAACACATCTGAATGCTCTGAGATACTTTCAGCATTCTATCCTATGGGATCCATGAGGAAGGTAAGAGTGGGAGGGGAAGGGGGGGGGGTGAAGAAAAGCAAAAAGAAAGAAAAGAAATATGACAGAGCCCTGAGCTTTGAGGAGCAGCATGTACTGAAAGTATCTCTCCCATCACCTTCCTTTTTGACTATTCTCCATGGAAGAGACGAAAGAAAGCATTTGAGGATGGAGAGGAAGAGATTTGTTGCTGAAACATAATGGTCTAGGTTTGAGCTGCCACTTGGTCAAATTACAATTACAATTGCAATTAACATGTCCAACAACTTAGCTTTTTCCCCATTCGTAAATACGAATTAGTCCATTAGGTTGTGTGCTGCTTATTTGCACTCTTTTCTGTGTTGAGCATCATAAGAATAGGCAATGTGAGGACAGTGTAGGGTAGTGGTTGACTTTGCCAAGGTTTGAAATAGTAGTTTTCAAGTCACATAATGAGACATACAAGAAAACCAACAGATGTAATTTGATGTGACATGAAAAGTAATTGTATTTGATGCGGAGTGGGAAGCATCCGGGTGGACTTGGGGTGCAGCGAACTTCTATGGAAGTGGTAGTTATGGACTATAAATTTGCGCTGCCTGTTTTCTGAGGGTATCTGAATAATGCAGTCACTGTTTTTTTTTTTTCTTTTTTGAAGAGGGCCATCACAATCGCATCAACCACCTTTTCTGCTTAAATCGATTTTAAATTAGCTATATCACAGCTAACAACATATCTCAGCTGAGATAAGCCAACTCTTTGGAGCCAACTGAGACGTATGACATGTATGGATTTTGATGATGTCAAAATGTTATTTACTGATCCCTTACTGAAAACATACATTTTCCCAGCTTTCAAATTGGCCTATTCACATCTCAGGCAAATATAAATTGAGCTTCAGATCAAAGACGTACATGAGACCCATCTGTAAAGTCAACATTACTATCCGTGGAGTTTGTACTGTTAATGTTGAAGTCAGTTCGCACTACATTCAGCTGATTCTTCTCTATTATATACAGGTAAGAAATGTTGAAGTCCAGAGGACGATTTTCACCTTTTAAACTAAACTGAGGAGCAGTAGAGGAAACACAACAGCAGTCTAGCATTAGAAGGTTGGCCTCGTCGCTAAGAGAGTAAAGCTAATGAAATCATGCAGGAATTAGGACTAAACTCTGGCTGTAGGCAGACAGTAATGAGCCTACCATTTGGGACAACCCCCCACCACAATGCACACCCCTCCTAACTCTATAATACTGCTTTCATCCAGCTGGACTGAAAAAAAAAGACACAAGCAAGTCTTTCAAAGGACAAAAACAGTGTGGGGGGATTGATGAAGCCTGGGTGAAATTAACAAGCAGGGATCTCACAGATTTAAAGGTACTGCTAAAAATTTATAGAGGCATGTTTGGAAGGGGGCCACGGTGAACAGCTTGGCCAGCTGAGAAACATCACAGCGGGATGCCTAATAAGCCCTGTGCAATTTTTCACCCCGTATTTTACCAATAAAAAAACAGTTTAAACAGCCTCCCCCAGAACCGCAGCCGCTACACTGCCTGCCATCTGGAACCCTCTTTCATTTTATAATCCAACCGTCATTAAAATGCTTCTTGGCAGTTTACAGCTCGTTCCCCTTGTGCAGATGTGGAAGTGATCTTCAGATGGGGCCCTCTGATCAAAGTGCTCGCTGCTGTCAGACAGAACACTTACCACCCTAAGACTACCTTCCAGGCCTATCAGGACTTAATGCCTCCTGTTATTTATTAATTTATACACTTCTGTATTTATCAAGTGCAACACTTCCAGCAAACCTCATGTCAAAAAAAGGTTTTGGACAAGGAGGTTACAGGTTAAAAATACTACTGAGTAAACCATGTAATATAGTTAAATGAAGTGTTCCAGTTTATGCTGGCTTCAAGACATAAAGAATAAAACAAAACCGAAAACCAACAAATCCACATCTTACCTCTATGATGCACTAATATTACTAAATGCCCGGAACACATTTTTAATGCATGCTCCGTTGACTGTTCTTTTTTAATTACTAAAGCAAGTGTGTACTTAACAGTCATTTCTATGTCAACAGCTATGTATCATTTTGAATCCAAGCCCTTTAAGATTTTTGTCAGGATATAAAATAGGTCACACTTTTTTTGGTGAGGGTATTGGCCTGTGAATACAAAATCTTATCCTGTTAGCATGCTTTCAAATGTGAACATCAAAAGAAAAGGTATAGGGGATTAATAACTATTTTCTTGATCACACGGATGGACTAGATCATCTCTGCATCGGTTGTAAAGAGAAGTAAACATGGAGGGACTTAACACCAACTGAGAACACATCCACAAGTCTTAGCTGTCAAGCTGCACTGGATAATAAACTGGATGGCCTCTGTGCCCACATGGGTTTTCAGTAGGATATCAGGTCTTATAGTATCCTTTATTTTGCTAGATCCCCATGTGTCACTGAGGGTCATTCACTCAGGGCTGAGCATAGATGGCCCTGATAGGTCTTTTCAGGATTTTGAACTGTTCATAGACTGGATATCCTGGTGATGCATTAATTTTTGATGGCCATAAAGGGGGATGTGTGTGCCTGTATGAGTGTGTGTGTTCGTGTGTGTGGTTCTGCCTGTTTCAGGTTGGTACTGAGATAAATTGCTGCATGAAATTCACGGAATCACTGCTTATTTTGTTCTGTCTAAACTTGCTTTAATGCATAAAATTAAAGAAATGGTAGGATTACATTTCCTTGTTATTGTACCTAATATAATTACAGCACCAACAATAAGCTGGTTGACTGGTATCTAACCCTCTAACTGTAGTAATCAGAATTATATAATTGATGAATAGATTAAATAAAGTGAAATTCAGTCAACCTAATTGTATGCTTTCTTGTTTGCTGTTTGGTCCTGTATCTTGTAAATTGCTGACTATAATAACCGCTAGCTGGCAACAAGGACAACACTGCATTGATGAGTACAACATGAAACAGTCGTTTAACAAAAATAAAGGAATGCAACTAAATTTGCAACCTAAGCATGATATGGTTATATACCTGATTGCTGCACATCACAAACACAACTTAAATGTGCCCTCCGTAATCTAATAACTGAAGTGTTTCTGGCAGCAGACAGAGGTGAGGGGGAGTGTCAACCCACTGGCATTGCCTCTGTATCATATCATGTTGTAACACTGACTCGGGCATGCATGACTTGCAGGCTGCCCAGCGACCTGAGGCCTTCTAACTGATGTGTTGTGGTGCAAATGGCGTTAATGCTCTGACTGGGTGTTGATTGAGCTCCCCTAAAGTCCGTGACGCATGTTGCCTTTGTTTGGCAGGCATCCCAGTGTAAGAACTGAGGCCATATTCCGCCTGTCAGTGCCATGTGTTCACTCTCCTCAAACCACAGCGGCTGATGCCACTCAAATCCCCACATCCCTTCCTCCCACTCCTGGCATCTCTGTGGGCACCCAAGGCCTTGCAGGTCTGTACTAATGAAGTCAAATTAACTTAATGGATGCCCATGCTGCCTCTGTCAGTGGTGCTTGGCGGGAGAACATTTTTATTGCTGCTCTTGGTTTGAAGCTCCAACCCTCAAGTAAATCGAAGACCTGTGAAAACATCCTAATTTTTTTTTAGGCACAACTGACAAGCAATATTGGCATCAATCATACCCGGAGGCTCTGACAATATTTTATGAGTGCATAAAAGCTTTAGAAGGACAAACCAGTCTTGTCCATTAGCTGGAGTTTATTAAAAACGCAAATTAGAAAATAATTGGCCAATGAATGCTGACTGACAGCTAACGCTATACTACTTTCCACTGCCCCCTGTGACTAAAAATCCCTCAAGTAACTTTCATGGAGCATCCTTTGATACAATAATTATTTTTTTCCTGGAATCTTATAAGCCGTGCACCTTTTCCTTGGGCTGGTACAGATCAAAGCAGGCTGGTTTGGTGCACAAGGGACTGCAGTGACGGAGATTTCTGGCTTAATTGAAGGCAGCTGGCCCCTGTGTGTGTTTGGGCCTAATCTCACAATGGTTCTGGATCCTTGGCTTTCCGCATCACATACACATTTGCCCACAGAAAGTTCTTTTTTGGAGCCCAAGTGATGCGAGGGCCTGTGTGGCTTGAGGTCTGGCAGTCACTAGTTGATCCGCAGGAATCTTGGTCTTTTGATTGACTTGGAGATGCTCAAGTGGTTAAAGTGAGAAAGACGTAGACTTTTTTTTTCCTTGGGGAGTGGGGAAGATCCTGACAATTACTGTTCACTCCTTTTGTTGTCCATCATCTATATTATAAGGGCTCAAAAATGATACATGCCATGAAGTTGGTCTCAAGGTCATAGAGCTTGTTTTAATGGAAATAAAAAGACTCAAGTATCAACAATGACCCATAATTCCATGATTAATGTGTGTTGATTTTCCTTATAAAATTTCTACAAAAACATAGCACTCTTCTTTACTGACTGCCCTCTTTGTCTGGATGGATATTTAGTCTCTCTGAACAGACTTTTCAAGGCCACAGTGTATCTAGGCTCCACTTACTGATCCCTTCCTGGCTGAAGAGGACACAATGCTCTAGCAGGGAAATATTATCCATGATGGAACCGATTCCTTAAAACAACAGGGAATTCTATATTTATTCATGAATGCATATGCCATTTGTTGTGGAGGAAAAGCAAGTCCCACTGAATTAGAAAGCCCTGAACAGAGAAGCCAAGCCACCGACAGACATGGTGTGCCAGCTCTAAACACACAAAGTCTGTCTTGCATTTCCAGCCAGAAGAAATGTGTAAGTAATTGCAGTCCAACTATGTTTATTGAATAAAAACCCACTTAGGCATTATGTTTATACACGATCAGAAACACTCAGATATTACATCCACGTACCCCCAAAAATATTTGTTTTTTTCTTCTTTCCATGGAACATCTGCTACCAATATGGAATCAATTTTACTTTTATTACTCATGTGGAAAAATGTATATAGTGCTTGAATTGTTATTCAAACACAAGCTATTTGAAAAAAGGATAATGCTCTGCCATTGTGGTTTGGTACTCACACACACCTAGTGGTGATTTGCTGCGGGTTTAAGTCTGTTTGATCCAATAGTATTTTTATATCAGAGTTGGGTCAAATTGATTCCAAGATGGCATCATCGAAAAAAATGCAAAGTACTTCCATGAACTACATTTTTACTTTGGGTAACTGGCTACCGATAACAGCAGCGAACCCGAGATTGCAATTGTTTGATTCTATGTAAAAATAGGAAGTACTAAGCTTATCTTGGCACCTAGTATCAAGTATCAAAACAAAATTATGTGCTATCAATATTGATATGAAAAGCAAGTTGTTTAAATATTAATGCAGGGTACATATTGCTGACAATTCTTTACACATACTGTGTAAATGTAGTATGGCATCATAGCTAGTCTCACAACTTGTCTGGGTAATAGAGCATGCCATGATTTCTGTAGGCTATCATCTAATCGTTGAACTGAAAATTGTGCAATCGAGCATTTTACGTGTCCATTGCAGAAGACTCTACTATTACTGAACCAGGGCTCTCTGGTGGGGAAAACAGTATTTGATGAAAACCACCTCTAAAAGTGGGTCTGGTTGAGGTGGAGGAAAACACATACTAAAACCTGGTGTTCATTGAGGCAACAATAACTTCACAATAACAATGATCACAAGCTGTTGAACATGGCTGAGTGGTGACAGGATTTTCTAAAAGACTTAACTGAGCACTGGCATTTCAAAGACTGCAGGGCTGGGTGTGTTATGTTTTTAACAGAACAAAGAAACACCTATTTGGTCTATAAACACTATCTGCCAACCCAAACAGTGTCACTGGAGCGAGAAGACAGTGAGCAGAAGAAAATGACAGTTTAGATGCCTTGTCAAGTTTTCATTTCTCTCCTCTTCTGAGTGGCTGCCATAATTTTGCTTGCCATGCCTTTTCTAGTTTCCATGTTACGATGCCAACATCACTACTAACCTTTAAGACAGACTCTGGACCAGGCCATTGGGTGCCACTTCAATGATGCCACAACTATGATGACAGTCCCTACATAGCTGTGTGACATTCAGCATTACTGACAAGTTGTCTTTGCTGATGTCACTTGGCTGTGTCTGCTGGCTGGCCTTGCAGAAGCTCCAAGTCTTTATCTGTCATCATTCCTACACTTCCCAAAATTCACTAGGGCTAGGATTCACTGCTGAGCGTGCCTGCAGACCCACTTCCCACCAAGCATGCTCACAAAAATCTATATCACACTCATGCAGCCTGAGGCAACAACAGCTTTATCTTTGCACATCTATTATAATTGATACTTGGTTTACATTTAGGTTTCCTTAATTTTAAAACCATTTGATTGAAGTAGTGGCCTTATGTTTTCACTTCAAATAGGTACTTATGATTAAGTATAGGCAACATGCTCACTGGGTCATTTTTTTGATGTTGCATCCCAGAATCGGACGTTTGATGGCATGTCAGTACAACCACATGAACCCAACTTGGCATCACCTGACTCAATAATATTTTGTGGGCTGGCTTCTTACAGACTTCAAATTATTTTGAAGGTGAGTGCTTCTATGGTTTATATTGATTCTCCCATTGTGAGGAAAAAGGCCAACAGTTGAGACATCTGTGTTTCTTTTGTATTGCAGTGGTTTGTTTTATTTCATCTGGCGGAAATGTGTTACATGGGTGACTATCCTCTACTAGCCCCTCTGTGAAATTGCAAGGAAGCATTGCAGGGAGTTTTGAATGTGTACTAAGCAAATTATCTGGAAACGGGAAACTGATAAGAGTCAGACATTGCAATGTCTGTCTGACATATCAGCCGATCCTCATCACTTGCAACTGGGGTCATGCATGTGATTCCTATGTGGAGTAAAGAACAACAAATCACTTACAAGGCTGTCAGGCGTTTTCATTCCTGAGGTCCTCCTTTACATTTAAACCCCACCTGGTCATTTTTCTTCAGATGGGAGGACAGTCGCAGTTTAGACCTTGCTTCTTCTCAGCAAATCAAAACTTCCTCCCTGATCACTACATACTTGTGCGCTAAATACAAAACAGATGTGCTGCTTGGCAACTAACAAAAAAAAAGGCAGTCTGCAAAGCATGCTTTGGAACCAGTACAGGTACATTGTAATAGCAGGATGTGAATAACATCAGGAGACTACCTGATGCAAATATGTTTTATTTTTTTTTCTTTTACTGGCAAATCTTGAAGGCTCATCATTCATTTCCCCCCAAAATTGATTATCAGCCAGACTCTCATCTAAACCTTGAACCTTTTGCTCTCTGGAGGCCTTGCATCTTAACACTACTCTAATTAGAATGAACAACTCTTTGGGGCGAATTGTTTAATGTATTTAACCATGTTTTCTTATGAATTTCTCTCTTTGTTGTTGTTTCTAATGTTTTTTATTACCCTTTGTCATCGTTCTACAATGTTGAGGGAGAATCCAGAAATGCTCCAAAACAGAATATGGAAGACAAAAATAAGGAGGAAGGAAGAAAGAATGACAAAATCAGCAGGAGAAAAATGGCATCTCCATATTAAGGCCTGTGTTGCTGGTGTCAGTTCTAATTTAACAGTGCCCGTGGGGAGCTAAAAGCAACCAGTCAGCTCTGGTCTCATCTCGTTCCTCCTCCATTTTGAATCAGGGCCGGCAAATCCCAAGCTGAGGGGAAAGGAATATTACTGGCAAATTGGTTTTAGATTAAAGGAGGAGGCGAGGCATTCTGCTTTCTCAGCTTTTTCCCAGGTGCACTTAATCTAATTTCATTAAAGAGATGAGGACGGATGATCACTTGTGTCGAAACATTAAGCTGGTCCATTTTTCCTGTCCATATAAAAACTGTCAACCATTGTCAAGAAGCTAGTAGGTGGCCTGTTTGTTATTGAATATGATGAGATTGGAGATCAATCTAGGCACTGAAAAGTATTGGTGGCTGGGGAGGCGCGGTGGTAAGAAGGCTTACCTATATGACTATATCCTATTACTTTTGAAGGTGACAAGGGTAAAAACTAATAATAGTGATAATGAGACACACAAACAGCAGGCAGAAAAACGGACAGTATTAACGGGGAAGAGAAGAGAGGGAATGTAGCTCAAATACTGACAGCGCACATGGTTTTTTATTGTGGGTACACTAACCTCAGAGGATGTACCCTGCGAATAAATCAGCTGGAAGATAGCACTTGCTGACGAGCCATATCTGATAAGCGGGTAGAGACGCAGTGATATGGCATTCATCCTGTACGCCGCAGGATGAACAGAGGTTTGAGAAGGAATTAATGTGTCAATCAGATCCTTGGCTCCGCTTTGGCAGATGAGTAGACCAAAACCTTAGAAAAGCTTGTCGACAAGATGTGGTGACGGGCCTAGGAGGCTCCCCTGGAGACAGATACACTTTGAGCTGAGTGACTGATTGGTAATAAGACCAAATAGAATTAGCCGACACGGGTGTTCCTTCGTGTGGCTGTGCATGGCGATGCCACAGGGGAGAAGTTGATACACCTGACAAGGGACCACTGTGTTCAGGGCAACAGAGAATATAAGCAGCTCACACTCAGGCTTTTCAACAGACAACAGACGGACGTTGCATTATTTGCACAGAAGAAAAAAAAAAAAACAGGAGAAAATTGGAGGAGCCATTGAGGAGGGCTAAGTGGAACTTAATGGAAATAAAATGGCTCTTTAGAAGGCTACCTGAAAAGGAATGAATATCACTTGATTTCTGTCTCAGCCTCTTCAATGAAAGAAAGTGACCATCTTTCCATGGAGTGTCTACAATGTGCAAAATGGTTGACAAAATTGACTTACTTGTGGTTTAAATGTTGAGCAAAGGAAACAGGAGTTTTTTTCAATTTTTTGGGTGACCACTTTGAATAACAAACAGTGATAAGAGCACAGTTATTGATGTTAAGAGTAGTATAGGACTATCATGCCTTTCGATACCATACCTTTGTTTGAAAGCAATTTGATTTGAACGCATCCATCCAGTCCACACTCTTATATGGATTTACACTCCTACAATGACCATGATATGAAACTACGAAATATGTTTTCCTGGCTATCTGGGTGGAGTGATTACAAAGGGTGTCTGAGCCGGAATAAAGTTTGTCTATGAAAAATATTTGCTCTGTAGGATCACTTGATACATACCGGGAACCTACTTGCTATGAGGTAAGAGTGGTAACAACAGCACCAATTAATTAATATACTGATGAAATGATGGTGATACTTACAAAGCCCTGCTTTGACATATATATACACGATGAGAAGCATGAGACAGACATAATATCATAATATACCATAATATCAGATTATATTAACACATGTAATATAGATGCGGAAATGAATGCGGAAAGTTTTGTTCCAGGGAACATCAGTATAATATGACTTGGATTATAATGACATTTAAAGTCACACAGAAAAACAAGTTGGAAATACTGGATGAAGAATTGAGGAATCAAACAAACGAAACTAGAAAAATAGCAAAGCAGCAGATCTTCAAAACATTTGAGGTACACATAGACCCACTGTTGCCAAGAATTTTAGTAATTTCCTTCACGAGAATTAAATTTAGAACAGATAGGCACAAACAAACCAAGTGTTGTTTTGGAGAGAGAAAAGATCAGTAAACAATATCTTCCTTTTCACCGAAAGGACTCCTGAATATGTGTTTATGCTGATTGAAAGGGAATCAATGTTCGCACTTAAAATGCACGCTGAATAATTTGCATTGTCAAGCATCGGAAGGGATAGAAAGAGAAAGCCAAGAGTGCGGTCGACAGTGAGGGGCGTGGCCTCTCACCCCACAGGACTAGGGGCTGGGGGGCGTGGCTTAACCTGGGGGTATAATTGTGCCCTGGAAGTGCAATGTCGACCATGATTAAAGATAATCTCATCCAAGACTCCAAGGCTCCGTCATCGATTATTCCTCGCCGAGCACCACATTGGTGACTCTGACATGATGCTGCCTTGGAGATATCTGAAGCTAGTCCGCTACTCGCTCGGCCACTGGGACCCGAACAACATACGCAAGTATCTGCGCGACATCGTCGTCCAATTTGGGTGCTTACCCTGCCAATGCTACAATGGGGACGCGAGCCGCTGCGTTCAGACCAAGCAAGTTGGCCGTGTCGCGGAAGAGCGCAGATCTCCCTTTTCCCACTGAGAGGAAGTGGGTCATCCCCAAGCCCGAGGAGATGTGTGATTCCACTTGGCCAATATTCAAGATTTCTCCATGCGGCTGTCAGGTAGCACTGTATTTTCCAAGCTGGACCTGGAGCGTGGTTATCACCAGGTTCCTATGCACGCGTAGGATGTGCCCATGACCGCTGTGGTCACCCCGTTTTGGCTTTTCGAGTTCCTGCCCATTCCTTTCGGCTTGAAGGGTGATTGACGGTCGGTGATTGACTTCCTGGGCCATCGCATTTCACCTGTTCCCTGCAAAGGTGCGAGCAGTGACTGGTTATCTGTGCCTGGCCTCGGTCAGGGCATTGCAGGAGTTCTTGGGCATGGTGAACTTCTCCAACTGTTTCCTCAATCACGCTGCCCATCACCTTTACAGGGCTCTGCTGTCCATGTGGGGGAGTGACATGGTCGACTACACTCTGGAGTAGGATCGGATTTTGATGGGGCTAAGCGCACCCTGGCTGACTCACCCCTTCTGGCCCATCCAGTACCCGAGGGGCCTGTAGCGTTGACGACACATGCATCCTATGGCACTGTGGGGGCCGTGGTTGAATGCGTGGCAACCCCTTGCGTTCTTTTACCGCAAACTCCAGGAGAGCAAACAAAAGTATAGCGTGTTTTACAGAGATTTTTTGACACGTCATTTCTGTTTTCTTCTGGAAGGCCAGCCGTGTGTAAACAGTTCTAACGTTCCCTCAAGGCGGCACTGCAAGCCGCGCTCTGCGACGGCAACTGGGTGGACCATGGGTTATGCTGGGGCTGTGTTCAGCCCTGAAGGATGACCTTGGTGCATCACCTGCTAAGCTGGTTCTGGGCCAGCCGCTGAGGATCCCAGGAGAGTTCTTGCCTGAGAGATCCACTACCACTCCCCGCCCAACCCTGGTTCTGGTTGGGGCCCCCGGCCCTCGGTTTCCAGGCTGTGCTCACCACTGTTTTCCGTGATCTTTTGTATCAGCGGAGCTCATGTCGGTTCGTTTCGTGTTTGTGTGACACAACGCTCACCACTTGCCTCTTCAGCCCATATACGACGGGCTGTTCCGGGTTCCTGAGACAAGCACAAAGAGTGTTGTGCTGAACACGGGCGGGCGTAGGGAGCATAGGTAGCGGGTGAAGTTCTGCTTCCTGACTCCCGCCGTGGTCGCCCTTCATCCCTGCGAGCTTCTCAATGGGTCCAGTGTTCGGTGTCCCTGGCTGTTCTGACTGAGGAACACCGCAGCCGTTATGGCAGGCCGATCAGGCCTCCCGTGAGGCACTAATTTGGTTCCAGGGTCCCTTCTGGATGTTTCGGGAGGGGTGGGGGGGGTTGTGTGGTGGACACTGAGGGGTGTGGCCTCTCATTCCACGGGACCAGGGGCTGGGGGGCGTGGCTTAAGCCGGGGGTATATATCTCACCCGGACGTGCACTGTCTTGGTTGTTGTATAGTGTGTATAGTGGTATGGTGGTGCTCATGATTAAAGATAATCTCATCCAGGACTCCAAGGCTCCATCATCGATTATTCCTCGCCAAGCACCACAAGAGCTGTTTTCTTCAAGGCTGGCCCCATCTGCTCAAAACAGCCACCCCCCAGCTGCCTTGCGTTGAACTGAAGGTGTTTATCTCATGCATCAGATCAACCCAAGTGAGCACCACAAGGTGAAGCAATGGACTGTGCTGTGAGCACGATCTTGTCTATTTTATTCCAATACAGTATAACTGATTGCACCCCCCGGGAACACCTGGAAGCAGTATTCTAATTAAGTTAATCTATGAAAGCCTGACAATATTGGTGTTCAGGTGGCTGCTAATCTGATGGTGAAAGCAGCCTTTGTTTTCACTGGAATAATACAGGAGGAGCTGGCACCTGTTCCAGCGAAACCTTGCAGAAAATTATCACTGTTGATTTATCCTGAGTGCTTGCAATTACAAATGACAGTGTTTGTCTTTCCCCTTCTAAGATCCAATTTTATACACGATCGTTGGTTTTCCTTTACTTTCCTTGACGGCCTGTCAAAGTATTTTTCCTCATTTTTCTCCTTTCTGCAGTGATTTGCTGTGCAGGATTCAAATCATCTCATCATCTCGATTATAGTAATACGTGTGTCTGGGGAAATGAAAAGGTCAGTTGTGCTATAGCCTTTAACCATAGATATTCTATTTCTTTTGCCATTCTTGGCAAGTACATGAACAGTGTTTATTTTTCAAAGAAAAAGTAAAATTGAAACTTGTTTTGTGATTTGTTTTTTGTCACATTTTCAGCTGACCACAATTGAAAGCAATAGTTGGTCCTGGCAGTGAGTCACTAACATAATTTGAGCAATTATAACGACTCTGTTTTAAAATTACGATAGCAAGGTGTGATGTTCATACTCACAGATGGTTTGTGAATTAATCAATCCAACAGGGTGTGTCAAATGGTCTGTTCAATATGCGAAGGTCACATATAGCAAGATAAAGTAATGCTTTTGTTCATCATGAGACTGCTGATGTGCTTTCTGATTTATCAACTGTAGTACAATGATTAAAAAAAAGGAATAACATATCCATCCATCCATCATCTGCTGCTCATCCTGCACTCAGAGTCACGGGGGATGCTCGAACTTATCCCAGCCTTCTTCGGGCAAGAGGCAGGGTACACCTGGACTGGTCGGCAGTCAATTGCAGGAATAAAATACATATTCTTTTAAATTTCCCATCATATCCATTTAAGAAGGTCATCAAGGAAATCAATAGAGGCATTCGCTACAATGGCGTACATAGATTGTATTATACACCAGTGCCATCTGGTTATTTTTGTCTGTGAAGAAAATTTATAGTGATAGTGATAGTGATTAATAGTGATAGTGTGGTAGACACTGAGGGGCGCGGCCTCTAACCCCATGGAACTGGGGGTTAGGGGCGTGGCTTAGGCCGGAATTTTATATATATGCACCCCGGGGATGTTGTATAGTTGCATAGTTGTATAGTTGTATAGTGGTATGGTGGTGTTTAGTAATAAAGGTAATCTCTTATCCAAGACTCCAAGGCTCCTTTATCGATTATTCCTCGCTAAGCACCACATTGGTGACTCTGACTTGATGCGGCCTCGGAGATATCTGAAGCTAGTCTGCTACTCGCTCAGCCCCTGGAACCCAGCCAACGCAAGCAAGTACCTGCGCGACGTCATCGTCATATACCGGTGCTTGCCTTGCTGTCGCTACAATGGGGGCGCAAGCTGCTGTGTTCAGACCAAGCAAGTTAGCCGGACGCTGGCTGCAGGACCAAGAGGAGCGCAGAGCTCCCTTTTCGCACTGAGAAGGAGCGGGTCGTCCCCTAGTCGGAGGAGGTATGTGATTCCGCCTCGGCCACATCGCGGCAACCTGCTCAGCCATCCTCGTCCACCGTGACTGTCTGACTATCGGAATTCTGGCAGAGTGACCCCATCGCCTGGTTTCAGCATGTGGAAGCGCTTTTCCACCTGCAGGGAATTTTTGCAGAACACGGCAGGTACTTTTTGGTTGTCACGGTGCAGGACCAGCACTCAACACAGCCAGTCATGGAGCTGTTGCTCCCTGCAGACAGGTAGATACAACGCGCTCAAAAGTCTTGTGATCCAGAGTTACAGCCTGTCCGCCACGGAGAGGCTGATAAGCTGCTCTCAGTGCCTGGTTTGGGCGACGGGTCGGCCATGGACCTGATGGAGGAAATGCTGGCGCTGTTGCGAGCCCACGAGGGCGGCTTGTGATTCCTGCATATTTTCTTGCATCAACTTCTGCCTGCAACGCACGCGATCTTGACGAACTCCTACTGTCTGGCTGCCAGAGGGCACACTAACTTTTTGGCATCTGGGGATGTATATCAATGTTTGCTGGCGAACTTTCCATCGCTAACATTGCCCACATTTTCCACCTCGTCTCCAAGGCGCGGTGTGGAACACTTCATCCCCACGGTAGGTCCACCTGTCATCGTACGGGCGCGGTGAGCAGTGACTAATCTACCCCTCCCGGCCTCGGTCAGGGCATTGCAGACGTTCTTGGGGACGATGAACTTCTACAGCCGTTTCCTCCCTCACGCTGCCCACCTCCTTCAGCCGCTTTATGGGGCTCTGCCATCCAGGTGGGGGAGCACCCCGGGGAGCAACACGGTAAACACGATCGCCCAAACTGGACTCTGGAGGGGATTTGGGCTTTTGACGAGGCTAAGTGCGCCCTGGCTTACGAAGCCCTTCTGGCCCATCCAGGACCCAAGACGTGTGTAAAGTGTGTGTAAAGTGGCTGAGTGACTTTTCCCTCAAGGCAGCACTGTGAACCGCGCTCTCGGACGGCAACTGGGTGAACCGTTTACACGGACCAAAGGATGACCTCAGTGCATCGCCTGCTGAGCTAGTTCTGGGCCAGCCGCTGAGGGTCCTGGGAGAGTTCTTGCTGAAGAGATCCGCGCCCCCTCCCTGCCCGACCACATTACCGGTCGGGCCCCCCCCGGCCCTCAGTTTCCAGGCCCTGCTCACCACTATTTTCTACAATATTTGTACCAGCGGAGCTCATGTCGGCTCGTTTCGTGTGCGTGCAACATGATGCTCACCGCTCACCACTTCAGCCCCCGAACGATGGGCCATTCCAGGTTCTTTAGACAGGCGCTAAGAGTTTTGTGCTGGACATGGGCGGGTGTAGGGAGCAAGAGTTGCTCAATCGTCTGAAGCCAGCCTACAGGGTTGGGGATGAAGTTCTGGTTCCTGCCCAGGTTCCCTGCCGGGCTTGGCCTCTGTCCAGAACCCCAGCAGCACCTCCACGTGTCCAGTTTGTGGGGCCTCTGGCTGTTCCAACCGAGGTACACCGCAGCTGTTATGGCAGGCCGATCAGGCCTCCCGTGAGGCACTAGTAGGGTTTCTGGGTCCCTTCTGGGTGTTTGGGGAGGGGGCTGTGTGGTGGAGACTGAGGGATGTGGCCTCTCACCCAACGGGTCTAAGGGCTGGGGCGTGGCTTAGGCTGGAGGCTTATATATATGTACCCTGGAAGTGCACGGGGTTGTTGTATAGTGGTATGGTGGTGCTTCATGATAAAGGTAATCTCTCATCCAAGACTCCAAGGGTCCATTATCAATTATTCCTCGCCGAGCACCAGACAGACTCAGTCCATACCTGATAATGTACAGATATAGTCACTTCCCTTCCTCCAGTCAATTGTATCAATTGCCTTTGTGTGTAGTGTTCCACTTCAGTTAGCACCTTGTACCATTTACATTGGTGAACCAACCAACCACAAATGTAGTGGTAGGAACAAAAGAAAATGCATTTCACTCAGAGAATTTCCTTAAATCTTAGAAAATAAATACAAATTTGGATCCAATGCCAATTATTGGTAATTTTTACATTATCTTGACATATAAAATCATACATCAAAAAAATTTCAGCAAAAGAGTTCAAGGACACATGAAACATCCAGACGATTAAAGAATGAAAACAGTTTTACACATTAATGAAAAAAAAAGGTTCATATGACTCCAGCCTTATCTATAGATGTCCTGCATTCACAGTTCATGTGTAATATTTATAGAATGTACAGCGTACCATCTTAAGCTCATTCAAGATTTTCCAGATAAACAGGAAATGATCATCCAACTTTTCCTTTGACACTGTAAATCAATGGCCTTACTGTTAGTCATGGGTGCAAGTATACAGTAACACGACAGAAGAATTTTTCATTGATTGGATTTAGTGTTAAGTTTTATGACCCAGTAATGTGTTTCACAAGCACATAATATCCCGCCATGTCATGCTGATTAGAAATGAAAGAGAAAGGGAAGGCCTGAACAGTCTGGCTCGTGACAGTAGACTGTGCCATAATTAGTTTCAAAATTTCATAATAAGACAGCTAGAAACTCGACTAATGCCCCGCCATGTCTCGATCAGCATCTCCATCCATCTACATTGCCTAAACAGAGGCAGCACCAAAGCTGGATGTAATACTCTCATATAGACCAGACAGGTTAACAAAAGCATGGAAACAAGAAGTCTACAAAACCGCAAAAGCATTACTTGTTTTGTTTTTTTTACTTTTGTTTCGACAAGTGCTGAGGGTTTGCAACATAGTGTCAAACTTTGAGACATCAAATGTCAAAAACTGTGACAGAAGGCGCGACTGTTACACATCCCACGCAGCTAATATAGCGGGAGGGAAAACAAAACATCGAAAAGGAAACACTCAGAGCTTCCGACCTTCTTTACAGCTTTCTCTACCCCCAACTGCGATTTCGGGGAGGTGTATGGAGACTGACAGGCCTGCAACGACTCTCTGTCGTGTCAACCAGCAAGCGCCCTCAGTTCTTTCTCGCTTCAATGAAGAGATAAAAGCCTATTGACTTGCCAGGCTACAGTTAATGCAAATTGGGCCTGCTATCAATGTATTATTTATGGGGAAAGCGTCAGACATTTCCACAGAACTGGGAGCTTGGCTTACAGGAGATTAGGCATGCTATCTCATTCATTTACCAGGGAGTAATTGCTAAACTGTAGTGGAATTAAGATGCGTGAGGATCCCTGAAGGATGTCTCATCTCGTAACCAGGTGGCTGCCATCAGCCAACCACCTCCAAGATAAACAAACATGAAAACGTTAAACGCTTGGAGCTTGATGAACTAGTAAAATATACTGCTTGTTTTTAAAGTAACTATGGTTCTGTAGCTATTCTCCATTTTTGGTAACACTGGATATTGGCAGGATAAGAGATAGCAGTCATTATAAAGCACACATTTTTTTTGCAGGGCTTCCACATTTAACTGCTGTTAATAGATGGCAAGGAAAGATATGGCACTGTGAAAAGTTGTGCTAAGTATTTGGCTTCATAGGTTGAAAGATCCGAAAGAAGCTATTTACCCTTACAGCATACATGAGACAAACAAGTGTTTCACGAAAAACAAAATATGTGCACCGATAGTGTGTATGTCAATAAGTAGCGACCTGATGCTCATCATAGTACCTGAATGTGACACAGCTTAATGATACATCTTTACATCTGGTGGTCCCGTTTCACCACACACTTGCACTGAAGACAAACTCTGCTTCCCATGGCGGGTTGAAAAGAGATGCACTGAGATGAATGGGTTACAATTCTAAATTCAGAACTACAGAAAATATCATCTTTACAAATCACCAAGTCACTATAGAACTTGGCTAATGCATAGTTAGCCATTTTCTTCGTTAAACTAAATGATTCCCCCCATAACAATCAGCTTTTGGCACCTGGAAAGCAATAACCTAATAAGTGGCTAAATTTCTACGACGATGTTAACGGGGTTCCAGTATGCAGCACATTGGGTACATAATTAAATTTTTCAAAATAAAATTTGAATTGTTTCAGTTAAAATTGCCCTATCAAGCTACTGTTTTTGCTTAAAAAAATCAACTTGCACCTGTACGTCATGAATAATATAAAAATCAATATTTACTTTGAACTTACATGAATAAAAAAAGGCCATTTGAAGTGCTCTTGACTTGAAAATTTGTTAATATTTATAAAGAATAAAAAAGTGCTGAAATTAACAGCCTCTATCTCCACCAAAACGTACTCCAGTTACAGAGGAACACAAAAAAAATTCTCATTACGCGTTTTTTTGGACTGAATAATTTGTAGAGTATGGTCACACATAATAAGGCATTACTATGTGATATGTGGTGATTAATTAAGAACTAATACACTACTAATATGCATAAGCTTCTAATTATTGGAGAACATGCACATACTAGTACGATCTGTTACCCAGATGATGTTTAAGCAATCCAAAATGAATTGTTTTTCGAAACAAAACAGAAGGAAGAGTGTTTTCCAATACGGCTTTTTCCTTGTCAGATTTTTCTCTGTAAAATGCAAATGATCAACAATCCAGGGCCTGGCAGAGCATCTATTATTCCTTATTTTGTCTTCGCCTCGAATAAAATTCGAAAAAAAAATGTATTCACAACTCTCAGCTCCTTCATGTTGCGGGTGAATAAACAGGAAAAGCAGTCTTACCTTGTCGTCAATGTCACTCTCACTGTCACACTGTAACAGAAAAGAGACAGACACAAGGAATAGAAGGAATTATTCATTTGGCTCCCCCTTGTAGTTCATAATCAGTGCAGATGTTATTTTTGTGTGCAACCTCCCATTCACTGACAGCTTTCAGTGCAAACGGCGTAGGATGAAGAGGGAAAGGAGACTGTTGTAGTCTCAAAGAGGTTTTCAAGTTTCAAAAGCAACACAGCCCCACAGAACACTATTCTGATGTTTCTGTCACAAATTCAATGCTGTAAACTTACAAAAGATGAAAAAGCGAATAATGGTACACTGTGAGTTCTTTTATGAAGAGTCTGTTCAATGACTTCGCATTCAGCAGAAGTTTCGCCATTTAGCCTTTTAAGTGTGCTTTAAAAATTGGACGATTGCATCTCAAGGACACTGGGAACTCAGGCTTTTTTAATGCTCTGTGCCTATTAAGTGTGGTATTTCAAATCCAACTTGTGACAAACACCAGTCTTTAATTTGTATGTCAGATGTGTATAACGATAAAAGAACTAAATACCAAGGGAAGCTATGTTCTGAATTATGTCTCGTCTATAATTGCCAAAGGCCAAATTGGCTTCTATTTAGACAGAAAGATAAATCTATTTCATTTAGTTTTTGTCCTGAGATCTCCAACAGTTTACGTATTTTTGGGAGTAAAGGTCATCGCCACTTTAGAATATGTGATTGTAAAGTAGTCAGACATTGTGACGTGCTTTATAAAAATTACTAAATTCAAACAAATATTATGAATCATAGCAAGGCTTAGTTTAATAGAAGGGATGACATTAAAGTCAAGTGATGAAAGGCCTAGTATGCAGGTATTTGATTTGTTTGCCCCATCCAGTTCTGTTGGAATACAATAGTAGTTTTGGGCATATTCTCCCAGGTAAAAAAAATTGCAATGTTTTGTCTGATACAGACTTGCAAAGCAGAACTTGGTGTGAAAGCCAAACACAGTAGGCTGTCAATTAATGGGCTTTCAAATGACAGGAATAGGCTTGTAACAATCTGTGTGAGGGAAAACTAGGAACATGGATTTGGATGCAGTTGTTACTCGTAATAAGTAAAAATGCTCAGCGTTTACAGTGTCATTTGCAGCAAAATAGAAATGTTTGAGCAGGATGTCACCATTTTGACTGCGGGAGACACAAGACTTGTTTGCAAAGTAGGGCTGAATGTGTATGTTCCACAGAGAAGCACAATGCCACATGACCTGTTTGAAATGGAATGAAAGACCCTTACATTTCATAATGTAACTAAGGGTGCTGGCAAGGAGGGAGAAATTATCATACAGTTATACTATATATCCACTCTAACAAATTTTTGAAGTACCTGGAACCGTCTTCTTTCCTTTTGAAATGAGAATGTACTGTTGCTGTTGTAATGGTACACAAACAAATTTTACATTTTACCTTTTTCATAAGGCTGCATTTTTATTTACACAGCACCCTTGTTCGGTTTGTTTTCATTGTATTTTATGTAGCTGTGTTTTCTCTGAATACTGTAAGTGGTTTAAAGAGTATCCACAGTGGTCGGCTGATCAAATTATGGCTTCGGCTTCAATAGAAGTATTTCAAAATTGATAAAATTCATGTCGAATATATGTCGTCTCTGAATAAATAACATTATTCTACAATTGATTAGCAGAAAAATCTTCTTTCTTAAGAACCGGTATAGAATGTTGGCTAAAAATGGACTGCTTTAATTGTTGAATGATAGCTTATCAAACCCCATGTGGCGTTTGGTGCAGGGACTTAGAGCGGGGGTCCTCAAATCGAACATTCCTGGTTCCTCCTAGCCTGTGGAAGTGTTGTTGAGCAAGACACTGAACACCTAACTTCTCTCCTGGTGCTGTTCCTTAGCTGCCCTCTGCTCATGGTACATCCATGATGGGTTAAATTCTGTGGTAAAATTTTGCTGATGTTGTGCTCTATATATAACTGTATTTGACAATAAAGGCATTTGTTGTTCTCGATATGCTCAGTC
The DNA here is from genome assembly GCA_901007705.1 of Fistularia tabacaria. Lineage (NCBI taxonomy): Eukaryota > Metazoa > Chordata > Actinopteri > Syngnathiformes > Fistulariidae > Fistularia > Fistularia tabacaria. The sequence continues at coordinate 70,100 of CAAKHD010004154.1, read as the reverse complement.
CAGCGTGTGTAGTAATAGAAGTTGGGTTTTAACGCTCTCTTTCCCCAGTGATATTCAAACTGAGGAGACGCTGTCTTGAATACGCTGTGGCATTAAACCTACGGCTGCGTCACCAATGGAAGTTCAACATTTTCGACACAGATTTACTAAAACCTAAAAAAGCACAATTTAATAATATTTGAGAACCAAGTAACACTGGGTATCCTGTTTGCGTGCAGCTGGAAAAAAAAACACATCAAAACCTTTTGTGGAAGGGGGCGAAAAGTTAGAGGATTGAATTAAATTCCAGACACACCACATTACGCATGTGCAGTGATAATCACTAAACTTTTTGGTACATTTGCGCTAAACAGAAGTTCTATGTGGGGGAATTTAGGTAGAAGAGCTTGCATCATTGCACTTCTAATGCATTGCAGAAATAACTGTTAAGATTTTGTTTCATATTTGTCATTTGGCTGACTGCTCGTACCTATGACAACAGACACAGTGAAGTTTTGCTTTCAGAAGTAGTTGAGTTGCAGGCCAGCCACACTGGACCTCACAGCAGGAAACTTGAGAGGCCAGGCAATTTAGGCAAAGAACCACATAGAGGGAGAGGGCCCCTGGTGCAAAAACTGCCTTCAATCTGTCAATTAAGTCCCTGTGGCAACATATTTAAGTGGACCCTCTTTATTTTGCTTGACTCCCTTTCAGAGCTGAGCACAATGAAGAGAGAGCTGGGTCAATGGAGGCACCGCAGCCCTTTGCTGTGAGTGTGGTGGGTCCAAATGTATTATTAAGTAACGAGAGTAATCAGTGCAGGCTTAGTGCCCAAGATCTCTCAGGAGAGGAGTGAGGAGGGGGCATTTCTATGCTCTGTGATTCATCCTACTCTTCAAAGACAAGGGGCTGAACAGGAGCATTTGCTGGCAGAAACTTTAAATCAATTGTGGCTCTAACCCTTAGCTTTCCTGCTGCCTGCATCTATGCTGAATAAAAATAAAATGCATAGAATTGTCTGGGCTCCTACTGCTCATTCTGAAGCATATTTTTATAAAAGGAACAGAACAAAATCTACCTGTTGATGGCCAAATACAATAAAATGAGACAATCAACCTGATACCTTCTTTTCACTAACGTGATTGTTATGTACAATTTGTGCCTTTTCAACAAGCAGTGAGAAAAGGTGACAGAAGGAAAAAAAACAGGTATCACAATAGAGTCTGAGAGAAAGGTAATAGCTTGTGAGCTATATTGTCCTTTCACTCTGTATGAATATTTGTCATACTTAAAAAAAATCCATGTGTTGTTGTTTGTGTTGTCATGAAACAATGGTATGTATTTTTAAGATAATGCCTACATACAAAATATAGTGTTTGTCAATACCCAAATAGTAGATTTATACACATATCATCGATTTTCAATTCATATTTGTATCATGCTATTAAAAAAAAAAAAAAACACACAAAAAGACTCTCATATAACTTGTGTTTGTCAATCTGAGACTATGGCGAGTATGTTCCCTATGAATAAAGTAGCAGTGTATTGAAATTTTGTATGTCTAAATATTGATTATATTCAGAATGGCAATTCAGCTCATAAATGAAGCGCTATATCCTGGATGAAATAAAAACTGACCATGAGTGGGTTAGCAAAAGGTTAAGCAGCAGTGTTGTTCTGATAGGACACAGGACAAAAGTTAAAGTTTTGTGAAGAACTGCGTTTATGATGTCAAAATAAACTATGCATTTATGTACCGTATGTATGCGTTAAGAAGATAGATGTGTACATTAAGTATATATACATGCCTCACACAATGAATTACAAATATTATTGAGAACATTTCAATGTCTGTCGTTTTTCCCCTAAAGATTGTTTTCAAATCCTAATTTCAGGGATTTTCGGCACCTCAAAGAGATGTTCATTGCATAGTGCAGGGCATTAAAAAGAGAAAGTGGCTTGGGCCTCTTGTCAATCAATTATCCATTCAGACTAGAGATTCTGGACAAACGAATTGTTAGCCATTTCAATACTACTTGTTAGGGGTACATCACAGCTTTAATCACCAGCCATTTGTTTCCCAGACCCTCTGGAATTACTTTGGAAAAACAATATTCCTCTTCAGCTTGATCCATCTGGTCCTTTGCCGAAGACCCCACAAAACCAGTGTTGATGTATTTTTAGCATGCAGTGGATCAGATGACTCCATTTCACAGCAGTTTCTGAGTTCCTCTTTATTACTGGGGATGACTTTAAACCCATGGTAATGGAGATGAACAACTGGCTTAGTCTATTCCCTGGGCGCATGCTTGGCCTTGTTATTGCAGCAGTAGCCAAGACACTAAAGATGGGGCCTCATAAAGCTAGGGCTGGCAGGGAGGAAAAATAATATCAAAAGAGCACAGCATGGCTCTTATCCTTTTACAAGAAGCATGTACTGCAGTGGAGCATAAAGAGGAATATGGCTCAGAAATAGGCAGCGCAGCAGGGGAGAGGCAGGCAGGTAGATGGAGAACAAAACAACAGTGAGAACAGAAAAGGGGAGGGATGATTAGATGGAAGTGTTAGAAGAGTTTTTGGCAGTACTGTGTTTGATTGGCTGGTGGATCTTGGTCAAATCAGAGAGAAGAATACAATAAGAAGTATAAAAGCACAGGATTTGTTCATGTTCGTAAAAGTGTGGGTGTGAAAACAAATCCATGTCACCTTAAACCCTCTCCTTCTCTGGATGTTCATGGAGGGGAAATATTTCCATCGCTGCTATCAGAAAAAAGAAATGCTGAAAATGGAAAACCACAACACCTCAGGCCTTCCTGAGTAGAAAATCTGGTGGTCAGAAAGAAGCATTTCTTCTACTTAAAAAATTAGTGAAAATCGCAGGGATACTGTATGCAGCGCACAAAGCTGTCTGACAGGAGGCATACCCCCAGTGGTTTGTACGTCTCATGCAAGTTCTGAAAAAAAAAAAAAAAAACTTTCTTGCTCCTCGGAGGCAAGTAGCGAGCAGCAACATCTGCACTTGGCAAATGGCAGCTAGGTAACAGGGGACCAGCTTCAGTGGATGGCCATGCCACCCTGCCTCCCACTTCGACTCTCCCTCTGCTCAGCCCACACATCAGACTGATGTGTTTGACATTTACACAGCTTTCAACACTTTAGAGACAGGAGATTTATTCCACCAGTGGCCATGGCTGGAGACAGGCCTCTACCTGGGCTGGCCCCTACGGCGACCCTGCAGCTCAGCCCTGAAATGGAGCAGGCCCAAGTTGAGAAGACCATAAAGGGAAAATGAGAGGGGGAGGTAGAGATGCATGTCTCGATTCTCCTGGACATTCTCTGTAGCATATTCTGATGGACGTGCAAGGGGAAGACAATAAGCGTTGTGCATCCCGGAACACATTAAAACGACTGGCCAAATTAATCACACAGTTCCACTTGTCACACTCGGAGGACAGTCTGCCATGAATTCTGCCTCAGAGACAGAGAGATAAACAAAGGAGGAACTTGCCCGGACTATGCAAATTCTTGCACAGCATCAACAAATGTCTGCCTGAATACTGATTGTTACCCTGTAATCGCTACAAAAAAAATGTGAAAAAAGACAAATCACAGTTCATACTCGAAACATATTAAAGAAAAAAATATGAATAGCATAAAGCGCACGTGTTGAACTATTTTGCTATGATTTCTCAATTCTGCAGGTACTTTTGTGTGATTGTGTTTCCATCTCATTGCCTAGTATGTAACAATTAAAGTAGTTATTTACACATCCTTTAAAGGAACTTGGATTTCCAACTATACTGTTTTTTTCTGGCTCTTTAGAATGCGATTACACCTACATTTGAATGTCAAATATTGCATGTTTTATATTTTCATAAATTACAAGGACAAGAAACAGACGCCAATGTATGACGCCAATCAACCTGAACACTAACAAGAGCGTGCCAAAAGCCACTAGCCTTTATCTAGTCCACTATTTTGAAAAGAAAAACCAAGAAAGCAACCCTTTTACCAAGGATCGGTGGTTTGCCAACAAAAATGTGATCCGTGTGGGCATGCAGTCAGTTCATCGATATCTCTCAGTGTATGGCAATTACTTTGGCAATTGTCTGGTAAAGAAGGATTAAGCTGAGGGTTTATGTTTACCACAGGTCAACTAATTCAGCGGACACACACTCCGCTGAATTAGTGGTGTGTGTCCACTGAATTAGTGGCCATGCCAGCTCCAATTCCACTTTGGGGGAGGCGTTGCGCAGGAAGTAGAGCGATCGTCCCTGGAACCGAACCTTACTGGTCTGATTCCCCGCTCCTCCTAGTGTGTCGAAGTGTTGTTGAGCAAGACACTGAACCCCCAACTGCCCCCCTGGCGCTGGTAGATTGCAGCCAACTGCTCATGGTTCATCCATGATGGGTTAAATGCAAAGAACGAATTTCCTCACGAAGGATTAATCAAGTATACATTATTATAGCAATTTCACACAGTCATATTCTCAAACAGGCTGGAATGATGTGATATATGTTCTATGTGTTGATAACGGGAATACCGCAGGTCTGCTCAGTCATTCATTGAATTGCAGTAGTAATAAACAACCAACATGTTTGTAAATGTATAGCTAAGACTTTGGTCTCCACAAACACTATTTTTTGGAGGGCAACATTACAACTTCTTGGCCATGTCCCCCAAGCTGTCTTACTGAAGTACCTACAAACATGATATTTATCTTATAGAAGAAGAAGAAGAAAGAAGAAGAAGAAGAAGTAGAACAGTTATGGATTTTCCAAAATGTCCCTCCCATGTTGGTCAGGACTGTCTGATACATGTGACCATTCTTGTTAAAACAGGAGAATTTCTGCACCAGGTGGCCAGTCATGATGGTAACTGGCAAATGAAAATTCTACTGAATATGCAAAGTTGGGTCCGATTTTTAAAATGTATTTTGGTTAAGATATATTCTTAAGCGTAAACAAAGTTTTCTGTGATATTAAACAGAATGTTGCAGGCAAAGAAACTGTGGAATTTGAATCCCATTCAGAACATTGCATTTCTGGACTTCTAGCAAAACCCCAGTGATCCAAATTGAATGATCCAAATCACAATATTTGTTCTCACTTGACCCGAACTGTATTTACATCATAAAACATCATATCTGGTTCATATCAAGCTTTTGGCAGGGAATAATGTCTGTAAAAATGTTTTCTTAAGTGCAAACAAAATTTTCATTCAACATGGAACATTATATAAAGGGCATTTGGTGATTTGGTCATTTTAATGTTTTGGTATGATTATAAGAAATGTCTTTAATTTGGAGGACATCTCTTCAGGGGCAATTTTGGTAAAAGCTTTTAAAGAGGTAGAGAGATCGAAAAAACTCAGATCTCCTAGTTTGAGCACAGACAGGGAGCAATGGCCCATTTAGAAGAAGTGTCTAGCCCTGGTGGAACAACACCAATTTCCTCCAGCAATTTCCCCCCTGTGGACACTGGGATGAGGTATAGGGACAAGAGTGCCGTGGCTACTCTGACAGGGCATGAAATCAGAGATTTTGGTCCATTGGCAGACCTCCTGCCAGGCCAAAGACAACAGCAAGTTATCTGGAGATCTCTTCACACTATGGCAGAGGCCAAAGCCCCACTTCATCTCAGCTTTTGCGATTAGTCTCCAAGACATTGCATTCGCTTTTAGTCAGACCAATGAAAATTGGGGAGGGAGTGTGTTCATAAGTCTGAGTGGTGATAAAAATCTAACTGCATCTGGATGACATTAAGATTGTCGTGAAAAAAAATCTCTTTAGAAGCTCCAGATAACCATACAATTTCATGGCTACTCCACACTTAAACAAAAAGCCTTAATAACAGTGCAGTTGGGCATTTGCACCATAAATGTTAGGCTTTAAAAAGCTCACAAAGTATTTAACTCTTTCAGCTTCAAGGAGAATTTAAAATCACAAGATTGCTCTTGACCCTGCTAGCTGCAAAAGCACCACCTTTGTAAAGCGATTTGATCACAGGATCAGATCTATACAGCCATTTGACCCTTGACCTCACCAGCATGCAACATAGGAAGTCAGCTGATTATGCCGGGTCAGCCAGGGAGCTCTGGATTAGGAGAGTATTGATCCTACTGAAGATGTAAGCTCCAGAGGGAATGAGATGGAGAGAAAAAGCTCTGCTGGGTAGAAATGGTATCGACCAGCAGAAGAGGCCTAGACAGGCTCTGGTGTAAAACCATATTTGAGCTGGGGACCTCAGAGTTGGCTGTGTAAACAGAGTGATGGCTTCAGCAAAAGCTCCTTTCACAGAGGCCAATTGAAAGAGAACAGCAAGGGAATAAGAGTAAAAGAGGATTGGGCAAGACGAGTTTAGAGAAATGATCTTTGCATTAGCCAGACACACATACGCCCTTGGTTTGGAGCCGACACACTTAAGAGAAGAGGCAGTGGGGGCCATGTAGGCCATGTAAATCAGTCCAGGGTGAGGAAAGATATAGTCCTGACCTGGGGCCAAACTAAGCAGACTTTAACATTACCCAGAGTCCATGTAAACAGCACTGAGACCCGCCTGTGCTTTGCTTCATATCCAAGCAAAGTATGCTGTGAGGTCGAGCAGGAAGAAGGAGAGGAGTGTGTGGACAGATTGTGGGGGATAGCGGTGGGGGAGACTAGAGGAGCTGTTCCCTTCCTCACTAGACTTGAGTGCCACCTTGTCATTTCCAACAAAAAAAAACTCTCAGTTCTCACTGGGGGAGGGACAGAACCCATTGGGCTGCTCGTGTGATCCTCAGAGTAGTTTGGCAAGTGAAAAACAGACAGTAATTGCAGATGTACGAGGGAACAGGGAACATTTATTCAGCTAAGACACAGAGAAGAAACACACCAAAAACACGAAGGAAATGGGGAATACAAAACCATGTTACGGATATCGTTGGGGGGAAAAAATGAGGACGTAGGTAAAGAGAATGACAGGGAAAAACCTTAACTGAGTTATGGTTTTGTTTTGCAACTCATCTCCCACATTGCTCCCTTCAGGTTCTTCTAGTCTCTTCTGACCGTGTAACTGTAGCTATTTCCTTATGTCCCTTTCAGCAGCGCACACTTTCTCATGGACACACATGTACAACACACCAGAACCTCCCAGTGTTTGGACATGGCCCCAGGCCCAATGTTGCAGAGCTGCTGTAGCAGACACTGGGCATTGGAAATTTAAGTCGGGCATAGGAGAAATTAGGCGAAGAGGCAAGGAAATGGGATGTTGACTTGAACTGGCCCTGGGGGCAGCTGAGAGTCTCCCCGTGCAGCTCTGTTGGCTGCCTGACAGTTTGATGGAGCGAGTGGAGGCTTCCCCGCGGCCCAAGCTGCCGTCTACAACACTGATGTAGCTCAGTGAGGAACAGATTGAGCCTCCAGGCATTGCTCTCTACTGCTACTCTCGTTTTCTCACTCCGTGCACTGCTCAACCCATCTCTCTTTCTCTCTCTCCCTCACTAATCCTGTCAAACGATACAGACATGTATACACAATGCATATGCATACATATAGATATTATCGCACCCAAAAAACAGCAATATGCAACTGTAAATACACAGAAATTATAGTAGCACCCATAAAGACCTTGGCTTTTTTTTTTCTTATTTCTCCTCTTCCCTCTGGTGGTAATGTGGGATGAGCACTACAGGTGCTATTTACTGAGCCCTGGCCAAGACATGGGGGTGAAAAGGGGGAAAGCAAGAGGCAGAGGGAGGTAGAGCAGGGGGCTGGCAGGCCACAGCCATAATGAAAAGTATCTGGCAGCAGCCCACTGTGTGCTGGTCATGAGAAGCATGTGCCGCCGGGGGGCTCTACTGCTAATTTAAGGGGGCAGCCAAGCGTTTCACGCTAGACTTGTCATCAGGCCAGAGGGGGCATTCATCCTGGGTGACAGCAATTGCAAGAGGGTGGGGAGGTGGTTTAGACCGGGGGTTTGAGGAGAACTGGCGAAAGCTTTGCCCCCCCCCGCACCTTCTGCTTCCCCTCTGCAATGATCAAACGTTATTGCAGTAAGGGTAGAGAATCACAAATGAATGTCCTGTGGCAACTACTGGGACTAAACTCACCTTTCGTCTCTGCTCTGTTCTCTCCTCAGGTGGCCATCTGTGGCATACCTCGTCCGCTCACATCTGCCGTCTAAACATAATTTCATTTTTGAATCTACCTGGTTAACATGACAATAATTGTGTTACTTAATTGGGGGCATGGCTCTGCCACAAGTCCTTCAAATTAAACTAGTCGTTCAATCCAATCTGCCTGTTGCAAATTACTTAACTTACAGTCAGCAGAAGATTACTCACAAAAATGGAAGCAATTATTTGAAAATCTGCAAGAACTCAAGCTAACAGCAAAATACTAAAAAGGTTCAATAAAATTTAATATTAGAAAAACTTATGATGGGGAAACATCATGAAATACATAAAAATCTACATAATTAGGTTAGCCTTTCACAACTCATACATGGACTGTGGTGTATGCAATATATTACAGGGCCTGGGTTGATAAAATATTCAGTGAAACTTAGTAAGGCTCTACAGCACTGTAATTTATAGTCTCCAAAATGACCTTTAACATTAATAAACACCTTTGTCCAAAAGATTCAATAAAACCTGAACTTTATTATCTTTATGATGTGAGACTTTATTGTATGGCAGCTATATTCTAGTGCATTATCTAGAGCACAGTGTATCCAATGAATCACAAGTGTCTAAGTATATCATATTAATGATGGACTTGAGAAAGAAGTGAATATAGATTTATTTTGACGGATGCATATTTCTTGTTACGATGTGATGCCTGTTAATTTATCCTAAACAAAATGAGCAAGAAAAAACAAGCAATTTCTATGGAAACATTGAGACATAGGTTTGCAATGCACTACAAATTAAACTCCTAAAGTCACTGAGAAGCCTACTCATAATTTTAGTCTTTTTTTATCACATAGCAAACAATTGGATGATGTTAGCTTGTAGTAACTTATTCTATAATGTAAGAGCACCAAGCTCAAACATTGTAAATAGAAGCAAAAACTGTTTTCTAGTGTTCACCAATCTGTGTTACACTAGCCTCAGGATGTCTCCTCCATCTTTACACCATGTCAGCAGTTGATGAGAACAGTTGCGTGCCTCAAAAAAAGTGTCTGGTTCCAGTCTGTCAACCAGGGGATGCAAGTGAGATCAGGATGTATGAAAGCAGTGTGAGAGAATGTAGATTACCTGATGTAGATAGGAGTGATTAACCATCTTCCAGTAAGAAATGTGTTTGTTGCCGCTGGAAGTAGCTATTACACAAGAAAATATGGGATGGATAGGAAATAGAGAAATAAAAAGCTATGAGGAAGGAGAGTGGGAGGGGAGAGGCAGCCACACTGCACATCTTTGAGATGTGAATAATTTAGAGGAGCACAAGGGAGACAAGATGAAGATGAACACAAAACACTGGCAGTGTTTGACCTGGAGCTAGAGCTACATCAGTGAACATCAGAGAGTGGAGAGTGTTCTCCCACTCTGCCTCTTCCTCCCTCAGTCTTTCCCCCTTTTCTAGGTTGCACTTCATCTGCCTTCCTCTGGGTCGGGGAGGAAACAGCTGTACGCTATTCTTGTTTCGCCTCACACCCTATGAAATTCAACAGAGGGGCTGACAACATACTGTTTTTTTTTTCTTTCTTTGCCAGACACGTTAGAGGAGAGAAAAGAACCTTATGTAGAATAGCTATCAGAACACCCAGGCATGAGAGGGGTGGGTGGCTGCAATGTTTGTCCAAGATCTGCCAGCGTGCCCAACTTCACACAGTGAAAATGGACTTCATGTATTACGATCTTGGTCTGAGCTACCTTGAACCTGAGATTGATAATTAGACAGTTGTGGCACATCTGAATCAAACCAAAGACCAATGATGAATTAGAATAAAATTGAGTCATTCGATTATTTCAATTAGTTTTTTTAGTCCTCCACAGATTATTCATGAAGGACAGCACTCACTCGCTGCTAACTGTTTCAAGCCATTTGTAACCCATATTATTTAGCAATTTTATTTTGACTTTTAAAAACTGCTGGCAAGATATGATTTATTTAATCATTAATTAGAAGTTAAAAGTTAATATAACTTCCACTATAATTGCCACTGATATTAAATGCAGAAAGGCCGAGTGGTGAGCAGCCAAGCAATGAAAAGAGTGACAGCGGCAGTAAATAATGGCTGCCCAGCTATTAGGTGAAGAAGAGGTTAAGCAGAGCTCATTCATGCCGCCTTTGTCAATAGACCATGAATCATCTCACCTGCTGAAGTGTTTGTCTATGAGTGTGTGTGCGTGTGTGTGTGTGTGTGTGTGTGTGTGTGTGTGTGTGTGTGTGTGTGTGTGTGTGTTTGTGTATGTATGAAAGGACTGGGTGCTGTCTGTGTGTTGGAGTGACAGTTGGGCGGACAGAGGGCAGTCTGATCAACCCAGAGGGGA
>CAAKHD010004154.1:0-59624 GCA_901007705.1 Fistularia tabacaria | reverse complement strand
CATCTGTACGTCACGTCTGTTCCCCGGCCCGATGGCTGCGCCGGTGTGTGTGTACGTGTGTGTGAGTGTGTGTGTGTGTGTGTGTGTGTGTGTGTGTGTGTTTGTGTATGTATGAAAGGACTGGGTGCTGTCTGTGTGTTGGAGTGACAGTTGGGCGGACAGAGGGCAGTCTGATCAACCCAGAGGGGAGGGGCCATTTATTATTGTAATTAAGAAATAGTGAGAGTAGAGGAGCGGGGGCAGAAAATGCAATTACATTGATGGAAATGTATAAAGAAATGTAGTAAACCCCTGAATTTGGAAGAAAACTGAGACGGAATTTGCTATCACAAATTTTTATCATGAGTGAAAAACAAAAATGGCAACTGAAGCACCTAGGTAACTTAGTCCCCTCTCTTTGTTTCCTCTTTATCTTCTTCCCTGATATGCCCTCTTGCTCACTCTCCTGCTGTCTCCTGTTTGGTCTGCGTGGCTGATATAAATGGGACGTCCCTTGTTTGTAAATGTGCCAAGTTGTGTGCACCGCTGCAGGCTGTCTATTATAAACAGGCCTCTGGGGCAGCTTTCCCATATGGCGTCACATATGGCACTCAGCAGCATCGATTAATGTTGTTATAATACTGATTTTTATGAGCTATGCTTTCACTCCTATCCTCTCTTTTCTACCTCTTAAAAAGCCCACAGCCACTGCCACCTCCACCGCTGATGGTGCTTTAATTCTCCAAAGTAACTCCCTCAATAACTCAAATCTTCAGGCATCTGACTGCTGAAAAGGAGAGAATCTGAAAGTTTTTCTGCCAGATTTCAAAGGTTCCCTCCAGCTGTAATGAATGTCACTCAGACTACAACATTGTTCCCGTTGTATTGAAGAGGAGGAGAAACATTATTGCCAATGTACATGATATTTGTAGCTTCTCTAAAGCTGAGTCTTTGATCTGAGACACAAAGAGGGTAATGTCTAACAATGAAAAAGATGGAAAACAATGTCAGGATTAAAATTCACACACCTGCAACCTTAAACCATATTTACAGAATCTATTGTAATTCTGCCCACAATAGGCCAAATTTAAGACCTATTAGTGTAACAGCTAATATCTAACTGTATTTATGCGCAAATCCATAGGCTGAGGGGTATAAAAACAGAATCTGCGGGGCCTTTTTGTTCCCTGGTGCCTTTGGTGGTGGATCTGAGAGGAAAGAAACATGAGCGGAGCAAAAAGCCCCGGTTTAAAAGCTCCAAGTCACACCAGTCTTGTCAGCGACACCACAATTAGAGACTAGATCACTGGCACTTCCCAGTGAGAAACATCTCACCACCACTCCTCAATGGAACTGTTTCGTTTGAAGAACACACTCAAAGCAGGATTTTAAAACGTTCCGGATGGCTAATCACTCTCAGGATGAAAGACCCTGGTGTGTTCGTTTGTCTCTGCGTGGGGAGCTTCCCTTGCCGTTTCTCTGTCTCTGATTCTGATTGTTTTTGTTCGCTTCTTTTTTTTTTTCAGCAGGCAGGCAAGCTGGCAGGCAGCACTGTTTGAAGGTACAGTCAGACCCGAGTGCAGGCCTGGTGCTTTGTTGTAATATTTTCAGCAGCACAATCTCATTACTTTTTGACGTGGGAGATGCATGCAGGGGCGGATTGTCATTTCACGCTGTCAAAAGTTCCATGAGGGAATGGAGACAGGAATGGAACTTCAATGACCTGCATGCCTCTGGCTCATCAAGACTGAAAATATTGAACCAAATAAGACAGATACAATTCAATGGACCAGATCCTTGAGGATGCTTGTAAACTTAATGTCCAGTCCCCATGAGTGAGGAATTTATCTCCACATCTGGAGTGTCTGAAATTTGATCTATTTCACAGCCTCCTAAAGCTTTCGCTGTAGATCTCCTGAACCCAATTAACCTAAACACATGTACATCCATGCAGTACATGTGTGTATGTGTAGCTAGGACAAACACATATTTTTGTTTTTAGAAGAAAAGCCCCAAGGACAGCAGGACAGGAACCCACTCCTCTCAAAGTTTGTGGGAGGATGTTTTCTCATGGGACCATTATTGACAGACCATACTCCTTTAAAAAACTCAGGGGTGTCCCTTGAAGTTGATTTCACACAGAGTTCTTTCAATACACAGAAGAACTTTGCTCTGTTTAAGAAGCTGCCAGGGACTGATTGAAGCACCTAGTTACCATGCGAATCCTAGCCTGTTGCTGGGGTGACTGTCCCTAAGTGCTTCCTGGGTAATTTTCGAGGTCACTGGTTTGTGCACGCCTATGTGGTGCAGATGGGCCCACCCTCATTCAGGACTCAGCAGGAGCTCTTTCATTAGGCTCAGTGAATGGCCTCATTCATCCCCCTCACCTCAATTGGTCACACTGCATCTCTGCAAAGGGCCCAGGACAAACTTTTCTCTCTTTCTACTCCCTGATCTTCTATGCACCACCCACCTTAGTCATGCTCCCCTTTTGTTTGGGAACATGTGCTGCCTGAAGCCTCGGGCATATCCTTGGCAGCAAAGCACCTAAAACTGACCAATAAGTGGACTAACTTAGACGGTTTTTAGATTATGACAAGGGGTATGCATGACTCCTGCCTGACCTGTGAAGCCACATATGAATATTCATGAGTATTACATATTTTTAAGGTAAAAAATGGGATTTCTATCTGCATTTTGAACTCAACAATATGAGAAAAGCATATGCCTTAAAATGACTATATTTCATCCGGAATCTTTACCACGAGCCATTCCAGCAGTTTTCAGCGGCATTCCATCCTACCTTGCCTGTGTCTTATTGTACCTGCAAAGGTAAGTACTAAACCAAGCCTATTAGTCTATACCTCCCTGCCTTTTTACCTTACAAATGAGTCTTGGGCTGGCCTAGTTTGAAGTGACTAATTGTCTTGAATTGTTAGTTGGGTTAGGATAAGAGTTACTTCAATTTGTGACAGGGTGCCTGATAATTTTCTTTCTCCACTCTCCTTCTTCCCCTCTACATCTTTCACCTTCTTGCTGCAGATTTACCCCAACTGCTTCTCAAACTACTGAACTGCAAAATTGAGTGGAAAGCAGGCAGGATTCAGAATGAGACCTGGCATCGTGGACACACTAACCTTGAGGAGGGCCACTGCAGCTGGCTGCACCTAAAGAGATGGAGACAGAACATCAGCCATATTGGACTGAGGAGGTTCAAAATGAAGGGTGGGGGTGGGCCACAGACCTAAGGTGAAGAGAAAATGACCAGTGCTGGAAAAACCAAATTACAACTTGACAAAGCAGGTCTAAATTAACACAAAATGTGTTAACAGTACATACTGCAACAAGATGGCAGAGCAAATCATTTGTATCTGTAATATACCATGACTCTGTCTAAAGGTCTTGTTAACCTGTTCCCATGTTCATTTTCATATAATATATTGTATGTTATGCGCAGCCCACTTACATTCATTAGTTAAATTACCCGTTGCTGCATCTATCACCTGTTGTATTTGAGTTGAGTCAAATGCAAAAGAAACAATGATAAAAAAATACTTACTGGTGAAATGCAAATCTTTTGTGGAAAGTCTGTACCACATAAATGACTTTAGTGTGCTCTTAAGCAATTCAAACCAAACTAGCCATCATAATGAAAACAACCTGTGCAGCTTCATTGGGAATGAATCTGAGCAATTAATTATTATGAATTACAAATACACTAGCTGAGGTTTAGATGTGAACAAATGGAGCCTTAGTTGCATCCAGATGATATTAGTGCTCTGAGCTCGTCTCCCTGCACGAGAAATTAAGCAGGTTTGTACTCTCCCAGGCGGGCAAGGCTCCCCCCTCCAGGGTACCGTGCTATCATTTGCAGGAAAATTACTTCAGTAATGAAGAATCCAGGCCCATAAATCCTTGTGGCCTCACCTTCCTTCAATGCCCAAGTCTCGTTGAAGAGCTAGTAAAAATACCCTTTAAAAAATTCATAGCGCAATTTTGCTCAAATCCCTCCCAGCAAGCACAATTATGGAACTTTCATCTCAATTGATTTATGTCCTGGGCTGGGAGGGCGGGAGGCGAAGCTTGGACAAGGGCGGGGGATCTGAAGGGTTGGGCAAAAACAAGTGGTAAATCATTGTTTTTAAAAGGGAAAGTGCAAGACATTTTGACATATTCATTGCTTGTGGTTTGCAACATGGGGAAGGGAAAGGTGTACGAATAAGTGGAGGAGGAAAGCAACATCAGAAGATGTTTGACATGAGGAGGAGGAGGGGGAGCAAGGAACGGCATTTGATTAATAACACTAATCAAATTATACAGTGTTCCACTGTGCCCTGAAATCTGGGGCCATAATGTCCTTTAATGGTGAGGTTCATGGAGCTAAACTTCAGAGGGAAAACACGGCACTGACTGCTGCATGTCTTAATGAAGGCAGTAAAACATCCATTTCCAGAAGCCATGAAATGAAAGGCAAGATTGTAGATGTGCGCCCAATGGCTCCCCGACTGCACAAAAATGGAAGGTTGTTAACACAAAAGACAGTGAGAGACAAGGAGAGAGGGAGAGAAAGAGAAAGGGGGAGAGAGAGCAAGAACTTATAAAGAGATATAAAGAGAGAGTAAGTGAAGAGATTTAAAGGGCAAAAATGCCAAGAGTTAGGGGATATAAAAAGAAAAAATATGATGAAGTGAGGATAGAAAGATAGATTGGTGGATGGTCTCAGTGCTTCTTTTCCATAGATGTTCTCTTCTGGCATGAAGGCAATCTTTATCTGCTGATTATGGATGAGCCAGGCCGCTTTACTATATCTGTTTTACTTAGTACGGCTTACAGCAGCCACAGTTCATCATTATTTGGCTACAGATGCACCAAAACATCACATTCTCCTCCTCCTCAATGATCAGTATTCCATGATCCCAGTGAATACCTGTCATCCATCCATCCATCCATCCATCCATCCATCCATCCATCTAGAGTTGTGAGCATAATGCCTTAGATTGAAGGTTGGCTTGTTATTTCCGGACATAATCCCAGTATATAGTTTATGCTCATTCTTAGCTCCATCAATCGTATAGCAGCCAAACCTTTGCCAGTATAAATAACTGACATGACTAAAGAGTTTGCATTAAATTGCTAAATTATACATGCTATGATCAAACAAAATCAGCTTTGGAATCTTGAGTAAAGCAATTGTTGTTCATAGTCCTTAGGGCATCTAGAAAGCAAAGAAAGAGCTGAAGAAATACAGATTGCTATTGTTATTATTATTATAATTACAGTTGTGCTTATCACACAAACAGCCTCAATCAGGATGAAATACAGTTTCATTTGGAGAAGCTTCCTGTTTTGACTGGCTTGAGTTTGGGAACCACACACTTGGCTGGCATGCCAAAAACTCAATCAGGCGCAATTACATAGCCCTCAGATAGAAATGTAATTGATTTGAAAGCTGACATGAGATATAACTACATTACAGTGGAGGCACAGTGGGGAGCCTCCTTAGGGACAGGGCCTACGGGGAGCTCATTACTGCCAAGCTTTGAATTATTGAGTGCTAAGGCAATGACATTGAAGAATAGAGGTGGTTGATTGGCTGTAACAACTCAGCAAGTGTTTATCTCAACTTACAGCAACCTAAGACATCTGAAGGAATAATCTGGCTGAATATAAATATTGCAAGGGATAAAAATGTAATAGTTCATAATTGAAAGGGTTCAGGCCAAGGTACAGTCTGAGACAGCTAATCTTGCTTTGTGGTTCAAAGTGAAACATTTGTAATGAACTGACCAAGGCAAAAAGTAGGACAAGTCACCCCATTTTTCTTGGTATCCATGAAATTACTCATATTTGGTTAAAGGTTAGGGTTTAGCTTAGAACTGACACTGTACATTGTGGCAAGAAAATAATATTATTCCGTGTTTCATTACAACATGAGCTATATCATGAGAAATAGCAAAAGATTGTCCAGTTAATTAGTTAGTAAAGACACTGAGCATCAATGTCTGCATAGAAATACATAGAATTTTGGAACTTATTTTTAATAAAGGTTGAAACATGATTTTATCAGTGACAGGAAAGAGTTTTAAATTAATTTAATGAAAAATACTGAGTATCAAGGTAAAATCTAATATATATATATTCAACTGTTGACACTTTTTGTCAATTCTGTCAATTCACAGTATTCAAGTGCACATTATGAAGCTTTGCATCATCTTTCATTTTAACAAATTGACAAATTTCTGCAGTGACCAAAACATACTTAAAATTTAAGAAAGATATATTAATTAAAACACTTTGCATTTACTTAAATTACTAAATGTGCTGAGTAATACAGAGCTGCAAAGAGAAATACAGCCACAGTTGACTGTTTGAAGAGACAGGAGAGATGGAATAAGGACCGCACACTGGATTTATTTTTGACATTTGATTCTATCAACTTTTGGACGGGGCATTATCTTGATATTATTAGTTGAATTAAGTGGGGGGTACGGCAACATAATATGTTTGTTGTTTCAGAGAGGAAAAAAAAAAATATTGCATTGATATAAATTGGATTTTTTTAAATTTACCCCCCCTCCCCCTTTAAATCACTAAAGCAAAACATAAACATGGAAGTGATGCAACATTGTTAAATGGGGTTTTCTGAGATTTTTTTTTAATCAAACAAATATAGCCAGTTCTGCTCCCTGGCTTGCCTTAAATGAGCATAACAGACATAAATAACATTACGAGGGACTCTCTGAAAAATAAAAGACTTTTACCAAAGTAAAATAACACATATGCCCTTGGCAATAGCTGTCTACGTGGCCCGACCTGATTCAAAACAGGAGTATAAAATGAGGAATAGGTATTTGACGGGTATCAAATAATGTTTTTGATTGAAAAAAAGTATCTTCAAAGTATTTCTGCATTTGACTGAAATACTCTGGTACATTTTGAAGTAATACATTAGCTTCATTAGATGAAAATAGGTGTCAGGCCTCTTTTGGGTTGGGAAATGGGTGAGGAAACCAATTGCCTTAAAAGCCAGCCTTCCCAGCCTTCCCTGAAGTGCAAAGCAATGACTGAGGTGATATGAAGATATAAGAGACTGGAGAGGGGCATCAGCATCCCAAAGGAAACTGGTGACTGCATAACTCTGACAGATCTATGCCCCCTAGGCTTCAGCTACTGATCTTTGCCTCTGTCTCTCTCATTCTTTTTAGCACTCATCTCTCCCTTCACACGCAGCTCGTCTGTTAGGTTTCTCGCAAAAAATGAGAACTCAATTAATTCAGGCAAAATGAGGACATGAAGCCCGAAGAGACAGAAGAGAGGAAAGTCTAAAAGAGCTGCTTGTCGATCTGAGGCCTGGAAACAAGCAAACAGAGCATGGGGTGACCGTGCTTGTGCAGTTCTAAGCCAAGTAAATCCTTTGGGCAGTTTAAACATGGCAAATGAACACTCCTCATTCATAGGGGAATTCTGGTTAAATACATAGGTCAATCAAAGGCAGGCAAATAGGAAAGAACATGAGTCTCGGAGCGATAAATGTTCTGGAATCCCCTGCATGCTATTAATGACATGCATGAGGATTGGAGTTCATTGATTGTTAGAAATCATGTTATGTTAGCACGAAGTGCGTAGATAGAAATCACATTTCTGTAAAAAATAAGGATGATTGTGAATATGCCATTCATTTGAAAAAAAGTGTTTTTTGTTGATGACATCATGCATGTGAGCTTCTGACTCCTCGACAATGAAAGAAACAAAGCGCATCAACTAGGCAAGAGTCATCAATCTCGCGCAGGCGCGGTCAACAGTTGGTCATCCTGGTTAAAGCTTGCGATATTTAGAGTTCACACAGAGCTCAGCTCATTTTCTAATAGCCTTGCAGAAAGACTAGCTGGCAGCAGAGTCTGTCACCCAGGTTGAGGTCACACACACACATGCACACACACACACACACACACACATACATACATACATAGTGTTTTAAACAGCAACATGGGCTAAAAGTTGCCATTTCAATCATTGCCTTTTTTATCTCCAATGTTGTGTCATGTAGACAAGTGTTTACTTTGTAACTACAAACACAAAAAGAAGAAACCACTCCTTTCATGCATATACAAAGATGTTCTAAAAGTAACAACTAACCCTGACAAGAGTGTAACTCTTACAGTGCACATAGACATTTTTATAGTCAATTTTGAATACAGCACATATATTACGATTTATTTATTTTTTTATTTAAATTTATTTATTTTCTTCAGTCCTAGCACTTGGATGAGACTAGTAAAACAGGCGAGTTAGACCATTCCAAATTTTCAGCAAGGGAATTGTTGCAAAAAATGTTTCCAAGAAATCGGTCTGCCACTAGTGCTTAGAGTGATTGAATAGCCTGTAAACAGAGGCAGCATACTTTCTTGATGCTCTTGGAAATTCTGATACAGTTGTGCTTCCAGATGATGAAGTAAGGAAGGGAGGTGGGGTGCTTAGGTTCATGAACTGAACGAGTGTTGGAGTTTTTCATATTTTTAAGTTACCCTGTCCCTGCACTTGGCTTGGTCTCTTAAGTGAGACTGCAGAGTAAAAGCACAAGACTGTTGAGCAAAGTACGTCAAGCAAGTCATAAGACACCCTTGGTCAATGGCTGATAGTGTTCCTCGTATTAGCTCAAATTAAAATTAGATCTATCTTTAACAATCTAATAAAAAACAGATGGCACTTTCCCTCATTTATGCTTTCCATCTTCTCGGCAACCCCTGTGGAGAATAAATTCTCCTTTTTTCATGGAGCTAGTAAAAGGACCTTTTTATTTGTACACCAGCATCTTTCCTATCTGTAAAATTTGTCACAGTCAGAGATCATTTTTTCCAGATCTATGTCCAATCAAGAAAATGTGGAAACTGCAGATAGTCTTGTTGATGGTGCAGGTCAAATTTGAGGCAATATTAGCATGAAAATTAATTTAGCACACAATTTGGCACTTGAGTTAAAGGCACGTATTTAGTCTTCTCTGCATATCAGCTGACATTGTTACTATATCAAGTCCAAGGACATTATACAGTATTAGTGACATGATAAAAAGAACCCTGGGACTTTTAGTTATTGAAGATTAAGGTCTGTGTCTGATAAACAGTTCAGTAGCATGTATCTGTTACTGTATGTTTCCTGTTTTGTTGAGAAGAACGGAAAAGTTTTGTTAAAAGCACTTGCACATTCTTGCACACAATGTCATTTTCTTTGTCTCCTTTGTCTTGTACATATATCTGGCACTAAAGTGATTTTTTTGAAGCGCTGACTATTTCCACAAATTTTAAAAGGGAGAGGTGCAGTTGGAGTTCACATGGTGCAGCTACAAGCAGTTTCGTTGGTGGTGAGCCTTTGTGAAAATGTGAGAAAACCGCAACCTGTGTGCCTATTGTGCAAACCTGTAAAACCCACAAAGGATGCTATGAGTAGCTTCAAGAGATGGGAATCTATCAGTGAAATTAAACCAAAGCCAATAACAAACTCTAGTCAAGTTTAGTCAAATAAAGACACAAGTTTGAATTCTGAAATCCCAAGATACATCTGTGAAAGAATTTGGAAAAAAAAAAGGTGTAAAACTGCTATCTTAACATAAATGAGATATATCAGTTCTTCAGATCAATAATGATTTTCAAAATGTTATGGTCACAAATGTATACCATTTTAAACATTTTTCAGCACTGATGTCCAAGTACTGTTTTTGTTCTTTGACAGTGTGTCTTTTATGCTTCTTTTCAAATATATGCTGCATGGTTTAAAATGTGATCAACAAACTAAGGACATGTTTGGACATTAACTAGCTAAAGGTGATGTCATTTGTTCAGCGTGTTGCTGACTGTTTGTGTTGAACCCATCAAGTCATCTGTCCTCACCACTCACACCACCTGTGCATGACACTTCTGATTCAGTGAATCATTGTAAGAGAGAACAAATAAATACATTGAAAAAAAACCCAAATTATTTGCTGAATTTTGAACAGAATTACATATGTAATGAAGCTGCTCCCTGTAAAATGTTTCGAGAAAATCCCTTAAAAAACCGCTGAAGGCATTGAGTCAAAAAATGCTCTAAAAATTCAAGGAGAAATCATCTCGAAGACAGTAACACGACTTCAACATTTCAGGTGTAAATGAACTTGGATAGATAATGCTAACAACTAACTCATATAGGGATTCATTTGTTGGGGCCCCGCCCATCCCTAAGCTGGGAGAACATACTAGGCGAACAGACATATTGTTGGTAGGTATTTTGAGGGCCTCCTGAGATAGACACATGTGTCCCTTGACATCAGTGGCACCTCTACTCTGACCCGAACATAAAACCAGGACCAAAGACACTATGCATCATTTGGTTTTGTTTGTCTTCCTGGGGCCATCTTGCCTCTTGGGAAACCACACCCTGGCATTTCCTCTAATCCCCAAGAATGAAAAATGCAATGTGCTGATAGAGCAGCAGGTGACTGCAAATCTGATACTGGAGATGCCCCCGAATATGCCTTCTACTAATTTGACTGTCTTTCTCCTTTCCAGCCTCAAAGGTAGGCCTCTAATCAACTTCTTTTTGGCTGCGTAGCGGCAGATATCAAAACCTGCATCATTTTACAGTGATTTACATGTTGGGGATTGCACACAGCTAATTGGCTTTCAGCTGGCTCTGGCAGAGAAGATTATATCAATGTGTGGAGCTGAAGAGTATCAGTTGACCCAGCCTAATTATTCATAAGGCTTTGTTATGATGCCTGCTGCTCCAGTAAGGTCAGGAAAGAGCAGCGAAAAAAACAAAACAAAACAAAAAAACCTTGTTAAAATGGACACGACCGGGATCTACGGGAAACTGTGAAAAGACATCTGATGCCTTGAGAGATATAAAATGCGAGAGAAAGGATTGAGCTCTCTCTCCCCCTTTCTCTTGCTGTGCCATTGTGGTGGTGGAGCATAACACCTATACATCCCCAGCTGCAACTTGTATTTGGGCAATGCAGGATGTGACTTTAATGTGGATGCAGTGGATTGACTAAAAGCAGCCTTTCAAATAAAAGTGCACTGAACTTCAGTAAACACAGAGAGAAATTTGTAAGAATAGTTGTTGTGATTCTGACAAATGGGTCTCAAATATGCTCTTCAGCTGATAAAATACTAGTTGTGTTGTCTGTGATGAAGCCACTAAAAGCGACTGTGACAAAACTTTAATTTTCCACAGTTACGATGGGGACACTTAAACCGTCTACCAAACGATCTAAAAAATGTCATGGATACATTTGTGATTGAGGCCGAAATTCAATGGCTTCCGTACGGAATAAAAGCACAAGCGAGTGAGAAAGTGAGAGAGCAGTCCAATATGTGTGTAAACTCAGGAAAGGCCAAGTCACGAGCAAGAACAATTGTGTGGCAATTAAAAGCTAGAGAGAATGAATGCTGGATCGCTTACAGTTGTTGAATGTTAATTACAGTGTTTTACGGGATAGAGGAGATAACGAGTTAGCGCCTGGTGACAGCAGCGTCTCATCCTTTAACAAGAGCTGTGGAAATTTATGAAACTGGAGATCAGGGAAAATGAGGCGTTACTGGCTTGTCAGATGCTCCCCTGCTCACCCGCCTTTTGTCCTAATGAAGGCAGACACTTGTTTCTCTCTCTTTTCTGCGTGTTTCAGTGCTGTTAGCCTGAGATGATTATTGTTCATCGTGGAAAGGTAACATTCGACAGACAGGGATTCTGAACCTGTTCACTCTAAATATCTTATCATGTCACATCAGGAACGCCATTTCCCCATCAAATGCTATTTCAGTCATCAGTTAGAAAAAATTACCAGCATAAGGTCATATTACTGACTATACCATATGCAGCGGAAAACACAGCCGGCAGCCTTACAAATGTGAGCGACCATTCATCTCTGGGTGCCACACATCTCGGGGCGGCGTGGCGCAGGAGGTAGAGCGATCGTCTTTGGAACCAGACCTTCGAGTCCCCGCTCCTCCTAGTGTGTTGAAGTGTTGTTGAGCAAGACACTGAACCCCTAACTGCTCCCCTGGCGCTGGTAGACGGCATGCCAACTGCTCATGGTTCATCCATGATGGGTTACATGCAGGGAACGAATTTCTCCACGAGGGATTAATAAAGTATACATTATTCTTCTTATTATTATTAAAGAGGGATCAAGAGCCTGATGAAATGCTCAGGGTTAATATGGTCATGTCGTGAAGCCAGGCTTCAAAATCATGTTAACTGCAATATTGATAAAACTTAAATATATTGGCAGATATGTTTGAGATGATTCATACCTGAGAATTTAATCAAATCCTGGCAGAAAAAAATTCAAAATCCCCCCAGTGATCGTTCAAGACTTAACAACGCACAAATAAAGGGTTATTCAAGCTTAAACTCTGACAACTACCAAGTACTTCCTAAAAGCTGAAAATAAGAAAAGGAATATGCATCATTTTTGTTAACCAAATTTCCAAACAAAAGCATCTGAAATAGTCAATCTATAATGAGCCATGTGGGATTTTTCTTTATATTTATAAGAAACTGCACATATTGCTTTACCTCCTTATCCTTATCTGCAGACCTGTAAGCAATTATTGTGGAGGGAAACCCCTTTTGTTTTTCCTTTCTTCTTTTTAACTGGGCGGCAACACACATGACGTGGTAGACTACCGCCTCTTTAATACCACATAAAACATAGTAGTCCAGAATGTTGTTCAAATGTCAATAAAAGCAAATGTTAACCAGGTCAGTTGAGATGTTAAGAGCTTGGATAATCCTTGCCAAGCGGCATCGAACTAAGGAATACTAATGCAGCACTGCTTAATGTGAAGGTTAATAATGGGATAGAGGATTGAGTATTGCAGTTGTTAGAGACTTGCAAAGCTTAATTTACATCTGTTGGTAATACTAAGAACTGATTATAGATGCCTTACTTCGAGAGAATAGTTCAGTCCAATGGACTAAAAAAATATAAGGAAAAAAAGATTTGAAAACAGCGAGAATTTCACCTGCAACAATACATTATTCTTGTTAACCACTGGGTTGCAATACATGACTAGAAATTCAGTAAGTTGTAATATTGTCGTGCAAAAAAAAGTAAAAAAAAATAACAATGGTTTTCATCCATGATGTTCTTAATGATGAGACCTTAATCTTCATGATGTTCCACCATTTGTTCTTAATTCAATATGAAGTGTTGTATTACAACCATCCAAGGCAGGGCTAGGCAATTAATTTTTACAAGGGGCCTAATTAGAAACCTGAAAGCAGTTGGAGGGCCAGACCAACAGTAATAGAAAACCAACACATTTGTATCATAGCAATGGAATAAATGTTTTGTCATTCATGTTCTGATTGACCTCACGCATGCCGGACAGGGACACCTAAAGGGCCACATGTGGCCCCCAGGCCGTAGAATCCCTAGGTCTGAATGAGATATATTTCAGTTCTGTTTATATTCAGTGTTTGGTGTTATGTTGATCAAAAAAAAAAAGTACAATTGTGACTCTACAGGGTTAAAGCATCTGAAACTAAATTAATCTAACTTCAGAGCTGTTGTACCATCAGTTTCAAATCTGCAGCCGCACTCCAAAAAAGCATTATTCATAGTTGACATGCAGATGGATGCTGAAGTTACTTGATTACAACCTTAACACCACTATGCAATATATGGAATGGTTTTGTTTGCAGCCCAAATCGAAAGAGACAATTACAAGAATATTGCTAAGGAGCCACATGGAGCTGCACAGGCTCATAACAACCTTTCTTTTTGTCTTGTATTTCAGTCTGTCATGTGTCACTAAATCACTCTGCTCTAAACAGGTTTAACCTTGGCTTAAAAAAACAAAAACAAAAACAAACAAAAAACAAACAAACTGTTTCCCCTTTGGCCATTCCCTCAGGTAGGGCTTCTTCTGAAAATGTAGTGACCTCTGATTTGGAATGATTGAATTCAATGTGAAGTGATCCGATACATCTCTCAGATGGAAACACTACAAATATACAGAATATTTGACTACATGTTGTATATAATCTGAATATTAGTGGAAAATTCAAAAATTCAATATGAAACATTGGAATATATAACTTTCAAAAGGTCAGTCTTTTTGTGTGGATGTAAATACTGTACTGTAGTAGATGTTGAATTTGGGCAGATTAATTGTAATCCAAAAGTCAATGTCAGCAGTCACTGGTACTAGTTGAGGAAAAGCCTAGTGCTTGAAAGCTTGTAAAAATACAATTTATGACAGAGGAGGATTTCATATTGTTCCTTTTTTAATGTTTGAAGAATTTCTTATCCAGTCCCTATCTAACTTGGCATGTCTTTGTGAGTTATTTTATATCAGGCAAATAAGGCAAGGAACCTTCAGGTCACACTATAGAAGTCATTAAATATGTATGTAAAAATAATATTGATGCCCAACAATCCCGTAACAAATAATGCTTTCATCAAGCATTTAATGGCCAAGTCGGAAAAAAGAAAATGTTTTAACAGAAAGGCCTTTTAAATTCACAAGTTGAAAAAGAGCTTACTGAAGTATTTTATTACTCACTGAATAGGTCACAGATGTCTCTTAGATAACAACAGCATTCCCACTTTCCCCTGCTGACCACTTTAGTTGTTCAGCCTCAAAGTGGTGACAAGGCCCTCGTTAATCACACAAATTCAGCTATTGATGCAAAGCTTTTAAGTGCCACACAATCTGTGAAGATCAATCATAAGACAATTTATGCTCCTCCGTCAGGTTTTGGTTCATGCTTTCTGCATGATCACACATAATGCAATCAGATTTCTATTGACAGAGTGCCTGAGCTATGATTAGATTTCCCTTTTACTCCATTTTCACCGTTTGGTATACACCTGCCTGACAACCAGGGACTGCACAGTGTGTACCAGATGCACTGTAGCATGGGGAGCATGGGCATCACCTTAAAGTTGCTGGTGTATTGCCTTTTGAGGAATGTCAACAATGCAGTGAGAGGAAATGGGAAAAAAGAAGGGGGGCACAATTATAGAACCTTCATTTCTTCGGAGAACCATAAAGTCTCGTCCCACAAGGGCAGCTGAGCACAAATCAATTTCTTTCAGTCGATTACAAGCACTGAGGTTCTAACCTTCATTTGTGAGTCTAATACTCCAACAGTTATGTAGAACACATACCAATTAAGCAATTCTGCTGGAATAAGAGGGCCGTGAAGTGACGCGATAATGGAGGCCGGGCCCCTAGGGAGGTTAGTTTATCGGCTCAGGAGCAGGGGGAATGAGGGGAGCGGGACAAGGGAGAATGGGGGAGTAAGATGGCGATGGGTAGAGAGAGATGGAAGCCAAGGAAAAGTAATTTATTAAGTCTAATACTCTGTGAAATGTTCCCATGGTAATAAGGTGGGGAGATTGCGTTAATATCATGGAGACATGGAGAAAAGGTCACTCGATATCTGCACCGCCCACCAGGGTTGAGCTGATGGGAGCTGCTCAAACACATCTGATAATGCTCTCAGCATTGTCGCGCGGCGGCAGAGGTCGAGAGGATGGGAGCTGGGGAAAAGACAGCATATGTGGAAATTGCACTGATGCGTCAATATGCGTTCGGACACAATCCTAGTCGCTGGCTTTTGATGGTCAGACAGTTGTATCATTAGTGAATGGAATATGAGACACTAAGTCAATGATTATTGGGCATGAATGTGTGGCACTGGGACATAGTATGTTTTCCGCAATATTTTTATTTTGCAGTCATTTATACCCATGATGAATACCCAAGCCGACAATGGCGTCTTCCTGATTTTCTTGCTGCACGCAGGCACATAAAAGGATTCACATTAGAGACGCTCTCCATTTTTCTATTGTCGGAAGCTTTGGCTGATGGCCTTTTGCTCAAGATTTTAAAAAGAATGGCTGCATCTCTGCTGAAATGTGAAGACCATCACATTGTCATTCAGAGCTAAGGTGCACCTTAAATGCCGCCTCGCTGGCGGAAGATTTATGGTAATTCTTGATAGCATGTGATAGAATGCAGTCCATAAACCCACGTGAGGTATGTGTTTCTATGGTAACCCTTTCCACTATTTGCTAGACCTATGCGCCTTGATGTTTTACTTTTATTCTCTGCCTTGTAGGCGCTGTCTATTTGGATGCCAGTGGTGGGAATGAGATGCAGATTTGTTGCAAAACAGAGACACAGATGTTTCCTCATTGCCTTTTAATCTCCTATTCCTTCAGCGCCCGGTGAGAAACGCTCCCCCTTAAGAATGGTAATTGGACAAGATGAATAATAAACAAAACGATAGCAGGCTGATGTTTATGAGGAACACTCACACTTTTGTATGATCAGGCTTTATGGCTGTTATCAGCACAGAGACAAGCTCTGAATTGTGCTCCTGGGAATAATAAGGGATTGAATTTGAACTATCTGAGCTCGATTGAGGACAACATGTTCGGCCATGACAGGTTACACCCTGTTTTGCCCCCTATTCCTCATATTTGTACTTCTAAAATTATTGGTTCTTTGAACTATTTTTTTTCTAACGGTTTTATTGGCTTGATGTTGATGAAAAGGGTAGTGCAAATGACTTTATCCTTCTTTACTTCACTCAGCCGGATTTTCATTGTTAGGCTTTGACACGTTTACCATATGTTGCTGTAAAACCAGCTGGATTCAAACTGCAGGTTGGTGGATTCATTGCTTGTAAATTGAACATAATGATTTCATTAAGTGCTGTCTGGCCTGATGTCATATGGTGAACACTTTTCTTCTTCCTCCCATTTAGCCAAACATCAGCTTCCATATCAGGAGGTGCTCCATGTGTTTGTTGACAGCAACGAGATAAATGCGGATATTTGACACTGTGTGATATCGGAAAACCGGCTATTTGCATGAAAAGTCTGTCCCTGTTTCTCCCTGGAGAGCTTTATTACAGGAGGATATTTCAAACGCTTTCAAATGTGCCAAACATTTACTTTGATAACTCCATCAGATGGCTCCCTGGGTTTAATGGTAGCAATCTGAGAGAGCTGAGGCACATGCCTAAAGCACAGATAATAATGGTGGCGAGAAATACAAGGAAGGGGTGAATAAAATCTCTTTGAAAAGTTCATAAATAATGCACCTTGCACACTGGAGAGTTGTTGCCTATTTAACTATGCATGCCTCTTTCTGGTCTCTGTGCAGGCAGAGACACAAACACAGCATGTATTGTGGGTCAACATGACAGCACAGGAGGTGGACAACCTAGGGCTCCATCAATCCTCTCAGCCTTGGCCTCCCACCCACGTGGAGCAATCCCTTCCCACAACAAATCTCTAGCCACTGGAAGACTGCAAAAGCTACTGTATTTTCTGTGGAGAGAAACATAATGACAAGAGAAAAAAATCAGTCGGCTGGATAGCTTACATATAGGCTTGGAGAGAAGGTGTCAGAATATTGGAGAATCACAGAGTACAGGACCAATTATCCAATTAATGACAGATTAAGTCAATGTGGCCTGATGGTTGGACTTCATAGTAGCTCCATCAGACTGTGGACCCAAGTAAAGTTCTCACAAGCTTTTGTGCCAAGAACACAGAATCAAACAGATTCAGGAGTCAGACAGTAAGATGTTACAAGAGACAGTAACTGAAAATTCAAGTTTAAAGATGAGAAAAAAAGAAAGAAAGCGGAATATCCCTAAAAAGACAACTAAACATCTATTTTGATTTACAGTTAAGAAATGAGATTTACATTAGTAGTCACTCAATCGTGTCTCTGCTATAGTCTCCCCTATTTCAGATTCAAGTTTAGACATATGATATCTGTACAAATACTAGGTCACATTTGCCTCAAAGAATTTTATGCAACATAAGTGGTGTCCAACGGGCAAAAACAAACAAACAACAATAACATGAAAAATCTAAATATCAGCAACATTGGAAGATATTGTATTGGCTGCAAACTTCCTTTTGTAACTTTAAGTAAAAGGCATGATCGATTGGTTAAGCCAGGAACTTTTGTTCAGGTTAAATAACTTAAACAGTATGGACATTTAGCTCACATTTCCTGCTTATGAACAGTTTTGGAGATTTGGAGATGACACTTGGTTGGATTGTTTCTGTTTCTGTTGTAACTGTGAATAGCTTAAACAACTAAATCCGAGACAAATCTAAATATGATACTTTCCCTCAAGAGCTTATGAATAGTGTAGTACTGCAGCAGTCCTAGGGAGGGTCTTGTTTACAGTCATTTTCGCACTATTATTGGCAGTGTTAAAGACAAGATACGGCATGTTTTAGTTAAGTAGAAGTCCCTCATTTGTTCGAGAAAATACGCCTGACACTAATTGTATTTAGCCATGCATCTCAATAT
Source organism: Fistularia tabacaria (assembly GCA_901007705.1). Lineage (NCBI taxonomy): Eukaryota > Metazoa > Chordata > Actinopteri > Syngnathiformes > Fistulariidae > Fistularia > Fistularia tabacaria. The sequence goes on along the minus strand of CAAKHD010004154.1, from coordinate 41,310 downwards.
TTTCATCACCACAACAAATTTTGCAAACGCTTGTGAGACTAAATGTTTGTTTATCATTGGATAGCCTGACCGTGTTGAGCGGCTACATGTTTATTTTCAGTTGGAGTTGTTCAATATGAAATGACAAATCCTTTCACCAGCGGTGACTATTTACAACATTTGTTACAGTCATTAAGAAAAGGAAATGCAACATTACCAGAGCGCACTGTAAGTGAAGTTGCTAAATGTTGCAAGATACTTTATTCATAAAAAGTATGATTTCAGAGAGGTTTTTTTCCTGCTACTGATCGCGGGTGCATGCTACTCTTGTAAAACAACAATGATCAGCAAGCATCAATGACTTAAAAAAAACCAACCTAGGGTATCATTTTGCCACATTTCAACAAAAACCCCAAACATTGGGCTGCGCTGAAGTGAAACAGACACCGGCAGGGAAAAGTACAAGGTACAGCTAAGATAGCAGTGAACCCTCTTTGGCCTTGAAAAACCATCACAAAAGATAAATATTGCTAGACTACACACTCAAACATTAAAAGACATACACACAAGTCTAATGTGTAGCTAAACCCAGATAAGGCACTCATATAAGCAAAACATTACTCAACATCCCTGAGCTGATTATGGAGCTTCACAGTTTTTATCACCGTGGAGGGACAACTGTGCAAATACACATAGAGCCGGCAGAGCTCTCTCAGGGTTTAGTGCAATCATCTACCCCTGAGCTCTCTTTGGGTTCTGCGGACTGATCCTTCAAGACCCGGCACACTGGTCTTTCTAGTCACAAAGTGCCTGCTCGGCTGAAGACTAATAAGAGCAGGATGGGGTAGAAGGGGAGGGGCTATGACAATTGGGATAGGATTCAGTCCAGGTTCTGAGCCACCATAATGGCTTGTTTTAATCCTGGTGAGCGATGAACATGGGAGTGGTGCTGCTCCCCCAGCCACAGGCCCACAAACGGCCCTCAAAGCCAGACATTGTCATTTCTTCCTTTCTCTTCCCCGTTCTCCCTTTCACTCCCAGGTATGTAAACAATCAAGCACATTTTGTCTGGTGTTTCATTGATTTCTTGTCCAGCTGCCTCTAATCACCCCTTCAGTGGTTTAATTATCTGTAACTTGTTGAATTTGGCCTACATGGAGTACAATCCAATAGATCAAATCAGCATGAAAGAGTTTCTTTTTCATTTTAAAGATGACATGGAACCTTTATCTAAAATGTTATTTCCACTCTTCTAAAGCTGTCAAACAGGAATGAGTTAGTAGAGCATTTAACTGTTCCACAAGGAAAAACCCATGGCGGAAAGGGAGGTGAAAGACCTCTGATCCTATTCTGACCCAGAGAGTTCTCATAATAATGTTCCCTGAGGTTAAAAAAGGAGCTGCTTGACATAACTACGCTCTACTGGAGCAGGGCTAGACTAATAAAGGTGACTGGGTCACAAAACGCCCCACAAAAGCTGGCAGCTTCTGTTAGTTATCAGACTGTTTTAAATACCTCTCTCAATGTGAATCCAATTACCAGCAGCCTTTGTTTGTTCAGACAAAAGCAGCCATGTTCAATGCCCGCCTCTCTCTGATTTTAACAATTCTCTGGGGAAGAGTGTGGGAGATACAGATCTGAACTTGCCATACATCAGTAAAAGATGTGTGTGCGTGTGTGTATGTGTGTGTGTATGCTGGTCACTCGTTCTTGAGAACTTCAGTGTCAAATGATGAGAGAGGGTCGTAGCTATTTATGAAGAAATAGCTTTAATGAATATAAAAAGGACTGGTACATTTTCACTTAAACTTACCGCTAACTACAGAGGGAGATTGTATCTGGTATTTCTATGAGATAATTATGACAGAGGATATTGTCATCATCACACCAAGAGGGGTTTGTTTGTAACACGGCTGTTTTACAGATGTTCTCGCAAGATTAGTGCAGCAGGAGACAAACCACCTGCTGCACATTGGAACTCTTCAGCTCTGATGATAAAATGTCTTCATGATAAATTCTAAGAGAAAATGGCATCGTGAGAATTTGTGTTGAAATGAACAAGAGACGATGGTCAGAATCAATTTTCTATTACCTTACTGGAAACAGAAAGAAGAAAAAAAAACAAGAAATGAGCCCCCTCCCCCTTTAACAATGGGGGTTCATTTTTGTTGTTCCATGGGGCTGTGACAACCCTAATGAATCTCAAAATGTTACCATTTGCATTTCAATTTGGTAGCCTCCCCCTCAAAGGCTAGAGTCCCCCCTGAACCCCACCCTAGCTCTAAATCACATTAAGCATCCTAGCTACCTTTTGTATAACCCAGCAATGATTTCACGGTGGTTCTTCCTCTTCATCATTACACCTGCTTTTTTTCTCAGCCCGTACACAAGCTCAATAAATAGCCACACAAAACATCTGGGGCCACAAATAAACATGAAGTGGGCCTCCTAAAAGGAGCTGCAATACCAGGCAGGCCCTTTTTAACCTTTCAAGTCAGGCTTGAACCACTGCAATATTCAAGAATGTAGTTGACACTGTAAAAGAAGCTATATCACAATACTCAAGATATTTGTATGACTGTGCTTCCCAACTAATTTGTATAATCCTGCTAACACTTGAACACCACAGAAAACAGTTATGTCTTCCGATTAAAATGCAAATAAACAAAAGGCATTCAACACTCAGTAACTACATTAAACAACCTCCCCCCTGAGAAGCCAATGGAAATGCCACTCCAACAGGGAAAATTGGTCAAGTAGTTTCAACAGCATAATCCTGCTAAAAGACAGAAAATTCATAACCCTCTCGGCAGAGATAATGACTGAAGTGTCTCTCCAGAGAACTGTGTATTTTGCACGTTTCTCACATTTACATTAATTGGACTCCATCTGGTCACAAAATGGATGGTCAGGTAATCAGTATCCATAGAAGAACTGCTGTTTTTACTGAGGAAATAACCAAAAATTGTTTACAGTCACTTGTTCACTATCTGTTATAACGTGTTCTACATAAATCTGCCGCGAGACACTTGTGATTTTTCTGGATTTCAGTATGTTGGGAGAAGAGTATTAAATCCACTTCTCTACTGTCTTCCGTGCAGGTCATTGATTTGGTGAAAGCAGACTACATGCAGCTCCAACAGTGAAATCTAATCTGGATGGCGTGTGTGAACTTAATAGTGCGTGGCCCATTCAGCCTCCTCAACCTGGAGGTCAAGCACACTTTATGAGGTCATGGTCTGCAGATTTACGACCTAAATTTTCCATGACAGCAGCCGTTACTTTGACCATCTAAATGGGGAGGCTCAGAGGAATGTGTTCTTCTGCGGTCTTTGGTGGGACAAGGGAATCTCTCCTATGGATAACACCAATGCGGGCAGAAAGAAGCAAGGGTTGTGTAAACATGCCATCAGCTCCAAGGCCACACAACACAATAACTGATGGAATGTCTTGTTTCCCTGTACATGGAGGGAAACGTCTTAAGAGGAAGTGTTTCTGTAATTTGTTGGTGAACTACATCCACAGTGAAGATTTAACACATTACATCACGTTTAGGAGGGAAAAAAAAACTGTCACTACGGCTCACTGATCAATGCATTCTCTGACGACACATCATGAAGCTCTGAATAAGAACAAAAAAGCGATAATATTCATACAGCAGTTAATTTCGGCCATCTTTTAAAGATAACTGAGTGGGACAGAAATTTATAACTAAAAATAATAGTTGGAAGTTTGATTTGTTGGGGACCTTGACCCTCCTTTGTCTCATTTCTAAACCGCTGAGATGACTCACAGTAAAAGAATTTCAACATCTGGTTAAATATTCGTGGAAGTAGCGCAACGGAATAAATTCTCTGAAAGAAAATAGGAATGAAATAACATTCGGAAAACTGGAAATTCATCTGAGATCAAAACAGTATATGCACAAGGACAAGCTCTTCCTGAATACAATTTAAAACATCATCTTTAAAAATCGGCCTCATACTGTATGTGCACTTTGTACTTCCGACTGATTAGGCATCGCTTTAAAGCAGACATCTTTCATCTGCAAAACAAAAGGTCAACTTAGACAACCCACATCTAGCCCTAACAGCTAATCGCTTCACTTCTACAGCCCATCTGAAAGAATTACAGCTCCTGCTAAGTGTGCATAATGAATGCCATAAAGATGGCCTATAAAGTGAGCTTTTGGCCGGCAGCTAGCAGAAAGGGGGGGCAGGTCTAAACATGGATCTTTCTCTGCATACAGTCGTGTACAGAATGATCACTGTTGGGTTTTTTTTTACATGGAGAGAGGAGGCGGGGCAGCTTCCACATCATTAATGAGCGCTAATATTTCAAAGGACGACGTAGGGCCTGTGCACTGACCGTTATATTAAAAATCAAATGGTGTGACCTTGTTAAGATGGATGCCTGGTTGCTCCATCCCCTTGGTACAACTGAGCTGCAGACAGCTCACTGTATTAAAGGTGGCTCTTGGCTTTTTAAAGCATCAGCTATGGCCGCAGATATACGGGGTGCACCGGGAGCATTGCGAGTGGCATTTAATTAAAGAAAAGTAAGCTGTGGGATTTTATAGACTGGCCAGGGATTGCTTGATCTGGTAAGTAAGTGGAAATGAAGGATGCTTGAAAGGCAGTATAAATCTAACACAGTGCGAAACTTAACCTTCCTATCATTGTAAAAGTCAGGACAATTTAAGCCATGTCTGCAGCACAGAATGTTACCTCGTCCAGATTTGAATATAGGATATTAATAGACAACCTAGGATACAAACTACCAAATACTATGCTGACTATTATCAATGAAAAAAAATGAGTTGATGAAACGCTTATTTTCCATTTTGAAAATTCAAATGGAAAAGGAAAAATGCAAGTTCTAATCAACTTCAACAGAGTATCGCTTCCAGTCTTGGCTGGTCCAGGATGGATTTGTGATCCACAGCATAAAAATCAGCCCCAGGTGAGAATGACGAATGTGGTACACCAACACATTTGAAGGCCGCCTTGTTAGGTAACATCTCAGAATCCTGACAAAGCTATAATTTCGCAGAAAGCTCTTAATTACCCTGGCATGGTTATGAATGGACCACAAACTGACAGCAGGCTGCTCTGATGCGTTTCAGGGGGGAGGAGATCTGATGTAGAGGAAGGAGGGAAAAGTGAGATGATAATACTTGCTGCAGATGTGTAGTGGGACCAAAATAAAAGAAGGGGGAAAAAAAAAACAATAGCACCCCACAACTGGACATTTTCATAACGGGCTCGGTAGGGGTCAGAGAAATCTTTTTTGTCTCAGGCATAATAATCAAAGATGTGTGAGGACAATAGGTTTGAGAACATGAATATTGGTTTTAATGGTCTTGGTTTGAACATGTACTTGCAACTGCAAAAGTAATAAAAAATAAACAGAAAAATAATTTATTTAAATCTCAAAGATACAACTCTCTTGATACAATTTAAGGACATCAGCCATGTAAACTTACCTTTTGTTTCAAGTAAATGTGTAAAGATGGAACCTTTTGTGTCTTTAAAGATATAAGTATAACAATAATGACATTTTTGCTATCCACATCTTTACAAACATAATTGCATCCTGGCACACCTTATTTCTTTCATTTATAATATGCACCAAAAAATGTTCCAAGGGATCAGTTCATCTGTGTGTTTCTGCCCGATCCATATTGGTCTTGATGTTGGGAATATACCCGACAATGAATGCAAATAAATGATGAAATGCATTGATAAAAAAATATATAACTGTTGTAACATTGTTTTAAAAAATGTTAAAGATGTGTTACTTTTGACCTTGGGACTAAACCAGTGGCAAGATCTAACCTATATCCAGCATAGCTTTGCATGTCCCTGCAACCTATTAAAAAAAAAAGGTGGTGGTATAACAGTGAAGAGTGATCTAATCTGTTCAATTTTGATTGCTCGCAGCAAATGCCAGAGATCATACTGAACGCAGTACTACCACAAATCCTGTCATTCACTCTCAATGAATCTCTCATTTCCGAATGGAATGTTTTGATTTTGATGAGTATGTAATGTAGCCTGGAGCCGTAGCCTCAAGCAGAGACGAAAGCAGGCTAAAAAAGCGTGATAACCTCACATCTTTCTAATAGGTTACTGACAGATCTCTTCAGTTTCAAACCTGTAATCTTTAGCCCAAAACTATGCCTCAAATTTTAATCACTTTATCAGGATTCTAGAATCCCAGAGTAATAAACCTTTGCCTGACCTGTAAACACACTTTGATGTGTATGTTCAGCAGAGTTCCTGTCTAATGTTATTGTCTGATTGTAGTGCATTCTTACCCAGTACCTTTTTCAGTGAAATCTTGATTATTTCAATTTTATGCATGCCAATAAAAGATGTATCTCATAGCTGGAGTGTAAACATTTAGGTGGACTGTCTGCTGCAAAATTAGGAGATAAAAAGGAAATTATGAGTATCAAGAGGCTACCATTTCACCACAAGCGGATGCTGCATTGGAAATTACACCGCACAGTGCCATAAAGTAGATATATTCCTTCTGTTTGGGGCTCTGGGTCATTCTTCGTATCCTGTGCAAAGAGCCAGCTTCACTCTGAAATCAACGCCAACGCCTCCATAATCAACATCGCTGTCTCGCCTGTTGTGACACCGAGGTCAAGAACGGGGCTGCTTCCCCAGTAAAACACTTTTCTTTTTCCAACTTTGTTTGAATCCCAAATTAAAGTTTGCATGCAGGAAGCCAGTGTGGAAGAGGAGGTCTTGATTCATCTCATTCCCTAAATATTTGGATGACTGGTAATTTGCTTTCGGTGGAATGAAAGAAATTCCCTTTGAGTTAAAAATCAAATAATGACCTCCATCTGCTTTTTGCTTTCATTTAGTGCTTCTGTATTTTAGTATATTTGGTTATAAACACACATGTTGTGAAGTGAAAATATATGGAATCCATTTTGGACTGAAACAAAAAAATTGTACGAGTTGATTTTTTCATTTTTCAGAGCAATACTTTCCTACAAAGACTGGAGTGGTCATTTTCATCTGTAATGATTCTTAAAGACAATTTAAAAAAGTTCATGAAAAATAGAATTGTCAAACAAAGGATCATCTGTCAATATCATCTATCAATTGAACATAGAAATAATGTTTGTTTTAATGTTCGTACTTTTATTTATGTATTTTACTTCTATCAACGATTGCTTTAGCGCTACAAAAAAAAACTAAGGATATTCAAGGACAGCTCTACGAAGACATTTCTCTTGACAAACAGATATCCCAAAATAAAATTGTGATTACATTGTGCTTGACAAGTATACCTGAGACAGAAATGTAAATTTATGGTAATTTCTCTATTTGTGGAAGATCATAGGTGCATGCTAAAGCCCGTGATTGCCTTGGGTAATAATACTGCTGTTGCATGATCATAAGATAAAGTGATAATTCATCTGGATCATTACATTCAGTCACCCATATGTGCTAGGCTAAGAGGCCATGAAAGGACTCCTCCTTAATGTTCCCCGCTTTATTTGACAAATGCATTAAAAAGACCGCTCACGTAAAAGAGGTCAGCCAAAGAGCAACAGAGATGCATGATAGAGGTAATCATAGGCAAGCAAAAAGAAATACATGTTGTCACAAACTAAGTCTGTCAGTGAGCTTCTAAAACACCATGGTAAAAAACTAATGTGGAGGTCAACATCTGCCAGCTTCACATGCACTCAATAAACCAGTAACACGAATGTTTTCCTCTAAAATGAGATTCAGGCAAATCCATTTTCATCTCTTTGTGAGTGTAGTTTATAATAGATTATATATGCTGTCATTGCCAATTTCATCTTTGCACACTGCGGGACAAACTTTTAATGAGCTGTTGTGAGTTGTTAAATTAAATCGAGCATCATCCACAAGAGAGGGATCTCCGCTTTAACCCAAAACAACACATCTCAGGGTGAGTTCCACAAGTCATATCTTCAAATGCAACAATCACGAGGCACGGCGCCCAAACAATCACACACTCCGTTGTGAAAGTTCATAGAATGATGACACACACACACACACACACACACACACACACACACACACACACACACACACACACACACACACACAAGGACATATGGATAAGAAAAGATGTGCTGAATTTATGATTACAGCATTCAATGATGATTTGTCTGTTCCTTAGTTTAGTTGAAGATTGTGCATGAAAATATACACCCATTCCCTGCTGACACGTCAAATCTTTGTTTGGCTAGTTAGGAAAAATATGCTATCAACAGGGGAGAGCAGGTGCAAGTAGGGGTGAAAACAGGCAGGGGACACTGGGCAAGAACAGGCAAAAGGCACTCGCATACAAGACGAGGGAAGAAGTCCAGTCGGGGCCGGGCGTCTAGGAGGAAGGCTCTGGCAGACACTGAAGGAAGAGGAAAGCCGGTTGGGACCAGGGGCCAGGCGGAACGCGCTACCATACACCAATGAGGGAAGCCCGGTCGGGTGGGGCGGCTATATGAAAATACGCTGGCGTATACCGACGGGAGAGGGACGCCCAGTTGAGAAGGGGTGGCGAGGTGGAAGGCACTAGCATACACCGATGGAGGAAACCTGGTTGGGACAGGCAGCTGGGGCAGAAGTGTTGGCATTCACCGACAAGGGAAAGGAGCGAATGGGGAGGGGGAAGGCGTTGGCGACAGAAAGCGAGTGACTGGCGAGAGATGGCGCTGGAGACAGAGAGAAATTTGCAAATGACCCAGCAACCAGTAAGACTAAAAGCTCCAGCTTTTAAGCCCTCACTGATTACTGGTAATCAGTGCCAGCTTGCCCAACACACGGCAAACTGCGGCAGGTGTGCGGTCACCAAGCACACGCCTGATGGGAGCCCAACTCTGACAAAATGTCTTTCCCTGATACAGAAATGTATCATACATGGGCACAGAGACCAAAATCCCCCCCAACACCAGAGGCAGCAGCAAAATGAACTGGAAAGGGAAGCTGTTTGGAAATATGCCCCCAAGAAGGCTGGAATGAGTTTAGGACTGGTCTACCTGAGCAATCCTTCACAACATGTCTGATCCCCTTGTGTGTGCATTATTGTTTTTTATTTTTTTCCCCCCCTGAAAGATAGATTATGCCTTAGCCTTTCTTTTCATAACAATGTGACCAATGCTGTGCTGAATCATGTAGGAAAGAATTTTTAATAAGATAAGGTGTTTTTCAACTTGTCATTCATCATTTGTAATTTTTCTATGTTTGCCTAAAACTTTGATCTAAAGCCCTCCTGTGTAAAAAGGTACTACGTGAAAATGTTACATGAATTATGTTCTTAACATACATTGTAATGCATGCAAGCATTATACATGCAATCATATTTATTCTCATAATATAACACTAGAATGTGGCTTGAAGAGTATCTTTTTTGTTTTTGCTACACATATTTTCTAAAATCTGTTTTTTCATGCATGTGATGAGAAATTTTTTGTATATGGAATCTTAATGCTTGCACTCAAGAAGCACTGTCTAAAATATAAGAGATGGCTTTTCTGTGACTGTAATTTTCCACTTGGACATGAATCATATTCCAGTATTTTAGAAAGGATTTGGTGTTAAAATTTTAATTGTTTAATTGATGCAATTTTTAAAGATTTTCTGAGCCCCTTCATCAACATCTAAGTATTACATTCACACTTTATGGTAATACGTAAAGAATGCTTCTGATGAAGGAACATGTCACATCCATTGTTCATTTTGCTTTTTAATTTAATCTGTGACTTTAATCATGGCATCCTTGATAATTGACAAAAACGTATCAATGTCGCAGTTATGGATCTGCTAAAAAACAGTGCAGACATAATGTAGCGAACACACCATGTGGAATAAACAGTGACAAACCTTCAGGTCCTGTCACAAGCAGCTGCTATACACAGCTGATTGAGAGTGAGAGTTAGCAAGCTTAAGGAAGTTGTTAGGGGGTTGAGGGCAGATGCGGCTGAACTGTCATTTCCTGGCCCTGTCATTTTGAAATTTTACTGTTCAGAGGTGACAGTCGCACATGGATACACACTGTAGACACATATAGACACGATGTTTGGGTGACGAGTAGGAACTGTTTGACACTCCTGTGCTTGACACCTCCGTATCCTCCACTTGCTGTGGCTTCCACGGGCTTTTCTTACTATGGTGCCATGTCCCTAACCCATTTTACAGTAGAATGGGTCCATTTGTGTGCTTGTGTTTGTCTACTAGAACAGAATGATAGAGCTTGGCATTTATCAATCACAACATGTGTAGACCTTAAAATTTAACCATATTCTTGACATTTTACAGAAATGAAGGCATGTCTTGTAATTTACCGCATGGATGATACCAATGCAACACAATGCGTTGTGTGTTTTGTGGTGTGTAGAAATACAATAGGAAATGTAATTTTGGCATCAACTGTACTATCAATGTCTCAGGGCAGGTGTCCAGTGGTTCTGTGAATATGTTTATTTGAGTGTGAAGCGCTTTGAAAGACACTGACATGAACTCACCGGTGATGAGCAGGTCTTCTCAACCCCAAACTATAAAAAGGTGCATCTAACAACTATAACCTCCTCTTCTCTCTCTCTCTCTTTCACACACACACACACACACACACACACACACACACACACACACACACACACACACACACACAGAAAAACTCATGCCCGCAGGCACACACACGCGTGCACGCGTGCACGCGTGCACGCACGCACGCACGCACGCACTTATTCACTGTAGTAATTGCTATGTAGGCTCATTTGAGCTTGTCAATTCTCTCGATAAGCCTGCATTATTAAAAATGACAAAGGATTGATACACCCACAAACATCTTATCTCTCGCTCTCTCACAAGTACACACACACGCACACACACACAAACACACAAAAAACACCACATCTTGCACCTTCCAGGAGACAGGCAAAGACAGGGTTGTTATTGCAGATTCTACAGGTGAGATAGAAGCAAAATGTGACTTCACACTTTGTTTTTTTGGAGCTTGAACAACGAGACATTGTGTAAAACAAAAGTTGTGAATATGAGACATTTGGATGCAAACAACGCTGTGAATCTGAAAAAATTAATAATTAAGTCCCTTAATGTGAGCAGACCAATGTGAAAAGAGCAAGCTGGTCAAACACACACAAAAAAAAATAATTTTCAATCAGTAAATTTGACCAGGTGACTATTGAAATCACCCATAAAATCAAAATCAGCCAAATATTTTGAGATAAGCAGCAGGTACCCTAATATCACACCTCTCCATTGCCATTGTTCAAAAAATAGGAATAAATAGTCACTTTGACATTGAATATGAACAAAGGGGAAATGGGATGAGAGAAATGCCAGAGTTAATTTGGAATGGTTTATTGACGACATGGTAAAATAGCATTTGGCGAGGAAAGCAGTGGAATGATGTGATGCCTGGTCTCCAAATGGAAGGCAGCAGCATGTTCACAGTTCATTACCACCTCCTTTCTCACGCAAATCAAAATGCAAAGATGTACAATGTGGTAACAATGAAGTGTTTTCATTATAATTGAGAAAATGTATACATGTTTCATGTGTATGTATGCTTGTTTGTGTGAGGTATGGCGTGGGTTTGGCTATGTCATGTTTGTAAATAACTGTGAGAGTACGGATATTATGTGCATAAGTGTGAGCAGTTTCTTTGTACTGCCCCATACTGTACATGACTAAGATGTTATTGACATGGCTGAAAACCAGTGAATTGTTCTTTCTCTGTAAGCAGGCTCACTATTTGGTATTCAGTTGAAAAATCATGTGACCTTCAGACGTATGTCTTAAGACACTTAGATGAGGACAGGAGCAGAGCTGTCAACTAATCGCAAATCTGGTAGTGGATTAGATCAGAGGGTAGGGAAGCTTGCTGGACAGACACAATTCCAAATGGATAGTTCAAGCACGCATCAAATGTTAGTGTGAGGACATGATTTGCAAGGTCTTATACTGCAACCCCCATGACAATTTTCTGCCTTTCCAAGGGGAGGTTGGGGACATGAAATCTCAGTGGCCTGTGGTCATTGCCTCTATTGTTGAAATGGCTTCCAAGAGCTATATTCAAGGGTCATCGGTACTTTGAAGTGGCAACCTGACAACCGGTTGGTAAATACCAGCAGTAAAAGAAGCTATCAAGAGAGGGAGGAGGTCTTTTGGGCATGCATGGCTCAGGGGTCCTTTTCTAGGAACTGTGGTACCCCTTGTTTTGTCTCAAGGGGGTTCTAGAAAACCTTCAGACAATTCTGGAAAAGGAAGCAGGGCTTTAACTCAGGCAAATTGTCAAGCCTTTGATTTGAGAGGAGCAATACAGTCTTTGTCCTGGCTGTGGAAAAGTGGACCAGCTCTGCACTCTTTAGGGATTCTGGAGGGCTTATGGCAGTACAGTTATCCTGTCTACTACATGCACTTTGTGGATTAGGAGAAGACATATGACGGGGGTTTCATGTAGTGGGTTCTACAGGAGTATGGGATTCTTCGATTGTTATCATGAACCATCCAGTCTCTGTAAATGGTTTGAGGGTATCTATGATACATCTTTAGACATGTTTCTGATGGATGCCAGGCTGTGCTAGCATGACACTTCATCACTGATTTTGTTGGTGACTTTCATGAACAGCCTATCTAAAAACAGTTGGGGGAGGAGTGTATTCAGTAGTGTGAACTAAGGCTGTGTTTCGACCATGTGCATGTTGACCTGGTAGGCCCTCTTCCACCTTTTCAGGGTTTTACACACCTGCTCACCCTGGTCAATTGGACCACCAGGTGGCGGGAGGTCGTTCCGCTGTCCTCCACTGTGACCTCGGACGTGTCTTGGGCGTTTCTCTCTACCTGGGTCGGCCGTTTCGTCACTCCGTCGCTCCGTCCAACATTACTTCAGACAGGGGTCCGCAGTTTGTGTCAGCGCTTTGGTTGGCACTGGCTGGGAGCTACGGTACACCGTACAACGACATACCACCATCAGGCCAGCGGCTTGTGCAAATGGTTTCACCGTTCCCTCAAGGCAGCACTGCAACTGGGTTGACCGTTGGGTTGACCCCCATGATGGGGGTTGTGTTCAGCCCCGAAAGATGACCTTGGTGCATCGCCCTCTGAGCTGGTTCTGGGCCAGCCGCTGAGGGTCCCAGGAGACTTCTTACCTAAGAGGTCCGCACCCCCTTCCCGCCTGACCGCATTTCCGGTCGACCCCTGGCCCTCTGTTTCCGGGCCATGCTCGCCACTGTTTTACGTGATCCTTTGTACCGGCGAACTCATGTCGGGTCGTTTCGATTTCGTGCGACATGACGCTCATCGCTCGCCTCTTCAGCCCCTGTATGACGGGCCATTCCAGGTTCTCGAGGTGGGCGCAAAGAGTTTGTGCTGGACATGGGCAGGCGTAGGGAGCAGGTGTTGCTCGATCGGCTGAAGCCAGCATACAGGGTGGCTGGTTAAGTTCTGCTTCCTGCCCAGTTTCCCAGCGGGAGTCGCCCTGTGTCCAAGACCCCAGCACACCTCTACGGGTCCAGTGTCCGGTGTGCCCGGCCGTTTGGACTGAGGAACATCGCAGCCGTTATGGCAGGCCGATCAGGCAGGCCGATCAGGCCTCCCATGAGGCACTTGTATGGTTCCAGGGTCCATTCTGGATGTTCGGGGGGGGGGCTGTGTCATGGACACTAGTGGGCGTGGCCTCTCACCCCACTGGACAAAGGGCTCGGGGGCGTGGCTTTAGTTGGAGGTATAAATATGCGCCCTGGAAGTGCACTGTGTTGATGCATAGTCGTATGTTGGTGCTCAGTAGTAAAGTTAATCTCATCCAAGACTCCAAGGCTCAGTCATCAATTAGTCCTTGCTGAGCACCACAGGTCTACTTCAATCAGATACATGGAAATAACAACATGTAATTGTAATTGTAATTGTCCGAATAGCGCATGATGTCTTCCAGTATAACATGGCATCATGTCTGGAAATTTAATGAAATCATAGCAGTATTTTGATATATTTTTTATGCTAACTTTAGGAAGTCTAGAGGGTGAGCTACAGTTCAAATTAAGACACAGGGTTTCATAGCCGTGCAATGTCACACTAAAGTACAGCAAAGATACCATGAATTAATATTATACCTGTATTTTTTCAAAACAGTACATAATGGCAGACTAGGCATATAAAATGTTGAAGTGAACAATGAAACATTCCAGTAGAAAGCCACTTTAAAATTATTTTTTTGTCACTCGCCCCACATCTGCAACAAAGCAAGGCCAGCAATTTGTCTTCCAAGGCTACGGATCCATCTCTTTCCCATTCCTCCACTCTCTCTGCGGAAGTTTTGCAGTATCCTTGGTAATAGCTGGCTCTCATTACACTGCAGAGTCTTTCAGCCTTGGGTTTTCTCTCTCTGTTTTGCTGTGGGCCTCATCCTTATCTCCCTGCTCCACAAAGCTCTTGTGGATGCACACTGAAATCTACGAGCAGCATTTGTTTCCAACCATCATCTTTCCACGCTGGTTATGGTAGAAGATTTTGCTAACTTGTGCTGAAAATGACAATATTTTGTATCACAGTCATTGAGAGGCTACTGCAAATTAGCAGTTCTATACAGACTCAGTCTAAAAATACTTTGCAGAGATTGCGTCTACATTTTGAAATTAATCACATTCCATGTGATTCCATGAGATTAACCACAATATAATTAAAAATAAATATTCCACTTCAGCAGGTTCCTTTCTCTCTAGACTTGATAAACACAAAAGAACCTCACATACTTTTGTTTTGGACCGGAAGAGCTGCGTTCAAAAGCCACAATCTGTTGTCTTTACATGAAAAAAAAAAAAAAGTGTCTAGAGGCATGTAAGGGAGAAATACGGATCACCTGATGAGAATCATTTTAAAGTTTTGAAATCATACAAAATGTAAAAATCTGGAAAAAGAAATTAGATATTGCTGATACTGTGATTTGATCTAAATTTCTATGGAATCAACTATCAACTCTCTCTCTCTCTCTCTCTCTCTCTCTCTGTCTCTCTCCATTACAATCCTAGGTAATATCAGCAACAAAAAAAATTACCAATTTTGCATGAATTTATGAAACTGAATTATTTGTGTGATGACATAAAATTATGAATAGGCACAGAGTTAAGACCCATATAAAACATGGAATATATATATTTTCAACATGGAAGAAATTAAAATGTTTGTGGTGCAAAGACAATATCTGGTGTTAGACAGAAGGAAGAATTTATTCCAAGCCAATAAATAATAAGCGCTTGCTAAAAATCACCATCGGCAAGTCATTAAAAGCAGGAGAGGAACTTGGTATGTGGAAATGGCTCATTGTCTCCCCGGGTGCTACTTACAACAAGAGACCTGGACACGCAGAACCAAGGCCCTGATGAATTGAGGCATAAAGTTGATAGGCTAAAATGAAACTCTGTGCCTCTGAGGCAAAAACAATTTTGTTTGATTTGAATACATCACTGTGCTGATAGGATGGCATGCTCAACCTGGAAGAAAACGATACATGGGCATAAAAAAGACATTTGCACAGTGGCTCAGCATGAATTCCAACAAGAAAACCAGGCTGGCAAGTGAGAGAAATCAAGCCTGTAGAATACATAAGCCTTCATTACTGGGATGTCAGGTTACGAATGCGAAGCCTTGGGTACCATGTTTGAGTTTGGAGCAGCGGCAGTGTGCTAATTACCAACCTGGGCAAGATGCAGCTATTAAAAATGCAACCCTGAGTGTCTGCTTAGCTAATTTGTCTAATTACATCTTTGTAACTTATGAAAAGACCAAACATTACCCTCAAGGCTTGCTTTTAGATGTGGGGCTGCGTAGATAGCAAAAGAAAAACTTTTATGACTATAGCCATACAAGTGCCTCAATAGCTGCAAGGCATCGAGAATATAGGAAAGATTGGGGGTGGGGGTGGGGGTGGAACCCCTGTTGGCTAATGCTGTAACTATTTATACATTCCCCAGATTCCTCCCCTCCTGAGACAGTCTCTCAAATCCTACTGAAAAGCCTCCTGTTTATTTTTCCTCATCATTAAGGTGGCATTTTTTTTTTCCTGGATTCATCAGTAAAACCAATATTTGGTGTTGGTTATGATGTTGCATTTATAAGCTTCCAATCGGTGGGACTGTGCTCTTCCGGGTCCTATGGCAGCTCCGCTCACAACACTAGGGCCAACTAAAAGTCAGGTGACGTGAGAGTTTTCAATATTTGGGTGACTTCTTATCTTGGCATGATGCAATGATCAGGATTATACTATAGATTTCAAAGGGGCATGCTGTTCTTAGGAACAAAACTCATTCAAAATATCTGGATTCCAACCTTTTTAAAATCAGACATAAACTTTGTATTTAGAGGATATTTTTTATCAAGGTGGTTATTCTTTAAATTAAGTGTTACTAAAAATGCCCTCAGAATATAGGAAACCACTGTCAACTTCAACAACTGACAGTTTCCTGGTGTTAAGAAAGGTTCTCATATACATCTAAGAAAAGTCAGTTTATTGTATTTCCTCATGCTGAATGACAGCAGCACAACTGACAACACTGTATAAGAGATGATCAGAGATAGAGAATAATCACAGTAGACTTAGTTTGAAAAAGAACAAACAGGATGATGCCATCTTCTGTCTTCCTTCCTTATTCCTTATCTCAACAAAAACAAATGACTGGTATACTATGATAGCATATCTGGATTACAGAATAGTAGCTCCCAAGAGTCGGGAAACCTCGCTATTTTGAGGCCAAATTGTCTGCCTATCTGGGGCTGGGCTCATCTTTCAGCCCCTAGAGGATCCCCCACCCCCCACCCCCCCGCACCACCACCAAATACCTATATGGTTAACTTCAGAGAGACAGGGGCAAATTAAATCCTGCCATACATTGAAAGTTGCATGTGTAAGTTCTTCAACCAACAACATAATGGCTGTTCAACAGTGAGGTAAACAAAAAATCTATACCTGGCAAGACGGTACATGTAAATATATTCACTGGCAATTCCCTGTTGGATGTGGGTTGAAATACAAAGATCATTTATAGAGATATTTGGTTTTTTTATATTTTGATATTTGTTAGTGCTGTTTTTCACCATAGCTGGATAAAGTCTGACAAGATAACCCATTATGTTGAAATCTGCACAGACTCTTTATTTATCTTTTCTATTTTTAAAATTTTTTTTTTTTAGTTTTAAATCTCAATCACAAGGTTTCTCAAACTTAACCATTTAGCTGCATTGCCTTAATCTAACCAAGAAGATTTGTTTCCTTTGTCTAAGCACCTCAGGAGAATTTTTGCACAAACTTTCATATGTATTACAGTCAGATAAGAATTGAAAACTAAGAGAGACAAAAAAAAAACTTGTTTTCAACCTGAACAATCAGTGTCTAAAGTTTGCAACCAAGAGATAGAACAAGGCCGTGTGGTTTGTGATTTGTCCGTTTCCACCCATCAGTTGGAGAGAGTGGTGCAATTGAGGCCAGTCAGAGATGAATCAACTGAAACCTAGACAAACCTCAGAGACCTGATGAGCGCCACTATCTCTTTTATTTTTTAACCACCTTGCATCAACGCTTTCTCACTGCCTCTCTCCCTTTTTTCTAATCAGGGCAGATTTTATCAGACCTCCTCTGTCAGTAACTGCTATGGGTTGTGAAATTTCAGAAGGCTAAGCGTGTGGGAACTGCACTATCAGTTGTGCTCATCTCCCCTAACACCTTAACAGACACACAGGCTGTTTCTGAAAAGGCCAGCAAAGCTTCACAAAAAACATATTGGAGGCTGGTTCAAGCAAACCAACAGTGGAAATATTTTCATACTCTGTGCAACCTCCTCCTCTGCCTCCACCCTTCATTGTGCTTGTTCTCTATGTCTTAGTATATGAACAGGCTTTTTGTACAAACAATTTACGTCATTGAGAAACAAACATTGCACCGAGCCCTCCATTTGTATCACCTGTGCTGATGGCGACAAGAGATTTTACAGACTGTATGATACACCCTTGTCTAGAAATCCTTATCGATCAGCCGATTCTTAGCCCTGAATAGAAACACCTGAAGGACAAACAATGGAGCTGAGTTCGAGAGATATCCTATGCACTGGACAGCATTCAGTGAAAGTGTAAGCTTCAACTCGCAGAACCGATACTTTAGATTCGATATTGCAATTACAGTTACAATACACTTAAAATTGTTTGGGTTCTGATTAATACAGCACTTCATTAGAGCTCACCACACTGATTAATGCTGAGAAAATCCAATCCCTTGAGTGCCATTTGAGTGGATCCATCTGAGAATGAAGTAAAAAAAACTCTTATCATGCTGCTTTAGAAATTTTTTTAGTAGCTGACTGAGTAAAACGTATATGCTTGCAAATATGCTATCAGACGCACATATTCCAAATTCTGTCTGAGAACATTCTAGGTGGACAAATGAGTCATGGTGCATGAGTAAGAAAAATGTATATGCATCTGTGACGGTTGTACACATGTTGAAAAGTATATTTATAATAGCAGGATAAAATACCCACCAAATCCAACAGAATTTTGTTGATAAATAATATTACATTAAATTCATAGCCTAAGGAGAAACATCAAAATAAGGTGGGAAAGAAAATATCTAGTAGAAACACGTTCAAGAAATGGTGTGAATGTTGCCAAGTGCAAAGCACTGCAGGAGAATCTTTGCTAAATCCAACTAACCATTACTTATGTTTGATGAAAATTCATAAAACCTGGTTGACCACCTAGCAAGTCCAGGAACCTAACAACAGAGAAATCCTTGCCGCCCCCACATCCTACAACGTTGATATTGGGTTAAAAATTTGGGTTCAATTTATTTTAGAAAATATTTGTATTTCTTTCTTCAAATTTGTTGAGTTTGTTTCTTTTCTTTTTTCATAATTAACCGTTTCGTATAATCGGCTTCCTGACAACTTTATTTCTAAAGGTTGACTACTAGAATTTTTATCAACACACACTGACTAAATTGTGATTTTTAATTAATTCTTGTTTTCCTAACCCCCAGATGTGCTGCCATTTCCTTTTTTCTTTATTCCATCCAAATGTATTAGCATAGCTCGCTGTGAAGGGGCATCGGTGACTCCATCAGTAATGTCATGGGCACTTTAACATGATGAAGCACACAGTGGCCCCGCTGGCACGAATAATTCACATTTCGATGCTTAGGGCTCGGGTGTTCGGGGGGGGGGGTGACTTTGCAACAATGACATGTGGGAACAGATGTGTGATTTTTAAGGCACATGGGCCTCTGTTTGGGCGAGTGAGCAATTTTAATTCAATTTGATATTTCTCTTCTAAAGTGAAGCGAGACCTTGAGCTCGGCCTAGGAAAATAAATAGGGTCGGATCAGAAGAGGGAGCCATACTTATGGGGTGAAACAGGAGGGGAGAAGGGTATCCTAACCATCCATCATTCTGGCACTCCAATGATTGTCAAATAAGTAGCCCTGTCCAAACTCATCTTTTATTATTATGTATGAATGAATCTATCTTGGGATCACATCATCTAGCACATGGGAGGGCTCCATCTCATATACATGATAGGGAGACAATATGGAAATTGGATACATGATAGTAGAATAGTTTGGTGGAGGAATTGGATTCACATCCCAGGCTGTAAGAATGGACCACCATTTGATCTGAGCGCTTTGCCAACTCTGTCAGAAGATGTACAAGCCTATTCCCACATTTGCTCTGAACTATATCCGGCATAGTGTTTTGCCTGCCATTTTGAACTGAATAGCTCCTCGAGTGGTACTAACATATCACTCCTCTTTAGAGAACATGTTCCATAGAAAGTCTTGGAAATGTTAAACATAATAGTCTCCAATGCTTTTGAGATTTAAAGCGCTGCAAAGCTGAGAACTTTAATGTAAATAATTCGGCAAAGGTGGGTGAGAATTATTGGCATGGGATTAAGGAGGTTGTGCTTCAAAATGCTGCTCTCATTGCATTCCCAAATTGTCACAGGGCTTTCTAAGAGGCGAATCAAACCAAGCTTAATCTCCGCTAATCATACTTAAGCATGAATGTTTCATTTGGAATGGCCTGGTTACGATTGATAGTTTTTCCTCATTCCAAGGTTACCCAGCTACATTCCACCAATCCATTTGCCTACAACAAAGTCAAAGTATGATGTACAGACATAAGATAAAATGCAGAACCCAGAGCATGTCAGTAGAAGGCAACAGAATCCAGAGTTACAAACAAAACCTTTGTTGGCAGCTCTGAATATTTCAGATAATTAATTCAGCATGCCAAATTTCAAGATGTCCCAAAAGATGAGGCTATCATAAACGAGAGGAAAACAGCTAAGCAAAAAAACAAAAAAACAAAAAAACAAAAAAACAAAAACAAAACAGGGATAAAATCAGTGATTGGCCATGATTAACATCAGCCTTCCTACTTGTATCTCAGAAATTTAAATTTCAACCCTGAGTGATGTACAGACCAACCTAATATTATTATTCAAAACGGTGTATAACCCAACAGCAGGATGATTACATTTGACTTGCAATGATTCCCCTTCCCCTCGCATGAGAAAACAACAGCTTGGAAAAACTAATAGACATACTCCCCAAAGTAGGGTTGCTGCTCCTGCCTTGCTTTAAATAAATGTCATTATTGCATTGGAAATGTTTCGATTTTTCCTGCATTTGGAAACCACAGATAAAAAGTCAAAACCATCTGCCCCTCAACTTTGGGGCACAGTTTAGTAGAGGGAAGGATTTATCACACACAGCAGTGTAGAGTGCATCGGCATCCGCCGCTCATATCATTATACTCAGCACCTATGACTCCTCCAGCTGAGACCCCTCTTAGAACAGGGAGCTGAAACATTTACAGCAGGTAAACACCTTTAAAAGGATCTGACCCTGTATGATGGAAGGAAAAAAGACTTCTCTATTGTTTGGGGTCCCTGGCACTGCGCTGGATTGACAGATGCGTACGTCTTTGTCTAGTCTTTGTCGAGTTTTTGTCTAGTCTTTGTCTCAGATATTTATATCAAAATGTATGTGGAGAACAGATGTGAATAGCTGACTGAGGTAAACACAGGACGAGAAGATGCTACGGCTCAAATTGCGACAAAATAGTTTCCGCCTCATTATATTTTCAGAGTCAATGGCAGAGAAAAATATAGACATTTGTGTAATAAACACTTTCCTTTAGTGTGGATGGATAGATTTCACAGCATCCTGGACCCATCCATGTATCTATGTGAAAGTCACAGTGCGGTGAACAGAGTTTCGGGGCAAGGCTGAGATAGCACGGCAATCTTCATGCTCGAGTGGTGATACTTGGCAGAGGAAAAATTATACCTTGGCAACCGAGTACTGCTGATCTAATTAAGAGCTGGCAAAGGTTGTCATCAGGGTCTGACAGATTTCAGCCCTGAGTCTTTTCTACTTGGAGTGAACTGCTGCAAGAGTGAGAAACATTGGCATGAGCGAAGAGCAACACAGAGAGACAAGGAAGCACTATTTCCAATCGAGCATTGCCTCTCCTTCGACACAGCTCGATTTAACCTTGAAGAGTAATCAGATCTGACTCGCTTAAATGTTAGCATTCTTAAATCATCAGAAAGTGCCTCCAAGGAGCCGATAATCACTGTGCCAAATTGCTGCGCTCACTAATTTCATTTCTCCCAAGCATTTGCTTGTAGTTAGTGTCGATTATTCAAGAACAGCCATTTAATGCAGTCGGGTCCCAGGGGTGTTACATTAAAACGTAATAACTTGCAACATAAATGAAAACAAAAACCATTTCTTTCTCCCCCTACAACTTTCAGCCCTCCTCCCTTTTCTCCTCAACACCTTACTCCCTGCATCCCTCCTCAATCTCTCTCCACTCCCTCCCTCTATGGTGGGAGAATTTAATTCTCAGTCCATCTGGCAGGCGTAATGAAGGCGGGCCGAGCTTGCGGTGCCCTGCTGCCATGGCTCGGCAGAGCACGAGTCTAGCTGGCAGATTGGGTCGGGATGAGTGGAGGGGAGTCGGGGTACCTGCTGAGTGAGTAAGCCAGCCCAGTTAATCTTCAGTGTGCCCTGGTGTGATCGGGGCCAAGGCCAACCACATGCTGAGGGCAAAGTGTCTGGAGCCTGAAGTGTGGATGGCGGTAGGCAAATGACTGGAGAGAAAGTCTATCAGTCACTTTATTTTGCTGATTTTGGTTTTCATTTTCATCGAAAAAAAGACCCTACCCTTCAGCATGGAGAACATGCATGTCATAACAATCCAATTGTAAATTAGACAGTCAAATCAAGGCAAAAAAGTCTTCATATGTTGTCATTTTTTGTATTAGATAGTTTTTTAATGCAAAATTAGAATATGACCCATAAGCACTGCAGTAGAAAATACTACTTCCAAAGTCCAGTACAGGAGTAATGTGTGTTATATACTAATGGACAATTTAAAATATACAGTTGTTAAAATGAGAGGATGAAATACAAAGGAAGGGCAAAAAGGAGATCTTGAAACAAAATACCGTCTTAAAAACTTAAAAACTGCGCATAAGTACTTAAATACCCTTAAGTGTAGCAAATGATACCCAATTAGCACCACTCATAAGTATAATGAATAAAAAAAAAACAACATGATTACATTTCAGAATGCAACATTAGTTTGGTTGCATTCTAAATATCCTTCATTTTCCAGTCTTAGAAACATGTTAAAATCTCATCTTTCAGGCCTGTTTTATGGCCTTATTAAAATTACTTCTATTCACTAAACCATAGTCTTGTTTTCCTCCAGCACCAATTACATGTCTTGGCCAGGATGGGTGAAAGATATGGTAAATATAGTCAACAAAAAATGATTGATGAGAGGGAACTAGTTTCCTTTTTATAAATTGTGATTTTAAAAAGAAACCAAATGGTGGCTAAAATAAAGTTGTGTTCACATAAATCGAGAATTAAAATGCCTTTCAAATGAAGCATCAGCAGGGTGAAGTGCAAAGGACATTGTGAGTAATTTTGTTTCACAACATCATTATTCTTGTTTTACTGCCCTCCTCAAAAAAACTAGGAAATACTATTTCAAGCTTATAATTTGTTAAAATACATTACCTTTTATTGTTTTGAAATTTTCTACTTCGATTTGAAACATTAGGAAATACCAGTGTTTTAAATTTGTGATATATCGTAAATAATCACAGCTTAACATTTTAACATCTGATCTCACAGGGTAAAAGTAACATTAAAAATCATGATGATATAAAATAGGATAATATGAATACTTGCAATCTTTACCTCACTAAAAATGAAACAAGCTATTAACCTGACAACAAATACAGTACATAAAAGTAGATGAGATAAGGATGTAATGCATGATTTGTAATCACTGAAGCAAGTGAGGCTTCCTGTCAAAGAGTACTTTCTTTTAATGTCTGCCTGTGTGAGGGTGTTCACCACACTCCTATGACCTTAAGAAGCAAGTCTTTGTTTGCACCACTGTCAGTATACAAAATGCTATTTGAAAACTTTACAGGAAATCTGTATCTGCACTGATCTGTGTCTCTGTTTACCCGAAAACTAAAACCACAGCATAGGGGCACATCGAGGCAAGACAGGTCAAACTGAAGGAGAGAGAAAAAGATCTGGAGAGAGAACATAGTTAACAGAAAAAAAGAACCCACATCTGAAACAATGTAGCGGGAGGCTAAGCTTACAAAAACAGCAGGTTTAGTCACACACTGCTCTGGACTCTGGAGAAACCACAACACTGTCATTAACAGTTACTCTCCTCATAAACGCACCAGCATCAGCTGGAGGTATAATTGCCCCTGCCTCTCCTGTAATCTTATACCTTACCTGCTGTTCATGTCAGACACCTTCCCTGGAAAGACACAGAGGGGAGGTAGGTTTGTGGGGAATGTGTTTGTAGGTATGTGCGTGTGTGTGATACAGGTGGAGGAAGTGTAGGTGTTGCTTGTGTATTGTCAGATACAAAGTAAGGAAGGAAAAGAGAAGGGTGCACCGAGAGAAGGGAAAAGAGATAACACATGTCAAAAGAATCAAACAAGTGTGTGTTGCTCACTGAAATCCCAGGAGCAAGGCTCATGGGCTCTGGTGGAGGGAAATCTTGTACTTTTACATCGAGTGATTAGAAGTGAAGTAGCGAAATATGACCTACTTTGTAAAACTCAATTGAACAGGTTTATGAAAAAGGCACCGATGCCGTTAAAAGTCAGAGAGGAAAGTTGAATCTTTACCCTTAATAGATTCATGTAAACCTCAGATACTGGGGGAAAATAATTTATTAAATAAATAAATAGCTAGGGTGTTGAATGTGAATACCGAAAGAAAACCTCTCATTGTCAAAAAAGGATGTCATCCTTCAGAATTTGCAGCCAAAAAGTAAAGTTGAATGCAAAGGAAGGTATGAATTAAACATCATCTGACACCTCCGAAATGATGCAGGTGAAGGTTTTAGTACCTTTAAAATTAACCTGAGAAGTGTGGTTATATGTGTGAATGGGGAAAGGAGGAGAACAGAAGAAGGAGCAGGATACTCAGTTCTCGAATCTGAAACTGATAAAGTCGATGTTTTTTTTTCCTCTGCCGTATAATAATGTCACACTAGAAATCCATAGAGGCCATGAAAAACAAGCATTTCAGCTCTAGTATAGAAATGGGCCTGCCTCTGGCTCTTTTTTAATTTCAGGCTTTGTTTTTGCAGTGTAGGGGAGCTCTTCTGGGTTTGCGGGAGACCCGTAGGCCTTTTGTCTCATCACTGGAGGTGATTTCTGCCTGGTGCCTGCAGCAATCTGTTGGCATGCGCTTTTTGTTTTACCTCCTCTTACAAGAATTGGCCACAGGTCGTGTATTACAAGCAACACAGCTTTAACATACATTTTTTTCTCAGCAACAATAGCTAGTACAGAGAAGCAGGCACTGATTCTTCACATAACTCTCAAAGTTGACAAAATCTGTCATCAAGTCAACAATGGTCCAGCTCTTTGGGGCTCCCAGGCCAGCTGAGACACATAGTCTCTCCAGCGTGTCCTGGGTCTTCCCCGTGGCCTCCTCCCAGATAGACATGGCCAGAATACCTCCCCGCGGAGGTGTCCAGGTGGCATCCTGACCAGATGCCCGAGCCACCTCATCTGACTCCTCTATGTGGAGGAGCAGTGACTCTACTCTGAACTCCTCCCAGATGGCCAAACTTCTCACCTTATCTCTAAGGGAGACTCCGGCCACCATAGGTGAGTGTAGGAACGTAGATCGACCGGTAAATTGAGAGCTTCGCCTTCTGGCTAAGCCCCCGCTTCACCATGACAGACCGGTGCAGAGTCCACATCACTGCAGACGCTGCACCGATCCGACTGCTGATCTCCTGCTCCATCCTTCCCTCACACAAGAACAGGACCCTGAGATACTTAAACTCCTCCTGGGGCAGGACCTCTTCCCCGACCCGGAGTGGGCATTCCACCCGTTTGTTTCCGGTTGAGCACCATGGTCTCGGATTTGGAGGTGCTGATCCTCATTCCGACTGGTTCACATTCGACTGTGAACCACTCCAGTGACAGCTTGGGATCATGGCCTGATGAAACCAACAGAACCACATCATCTGCATAAAGCAGAGTTTCGATCCTGTGGCCACCAAACCAGATCCCCTTGACACCCTGGCTGCGCCTAGAAATTCAGTCCATAAAAGTTATGAACAGAATCGGTGACAAAGGGCAGCCCTGGTGGAGTCCGACTCTCACCGGAAATGGGTCCAACTTACAAGTGGCAATGCGGACCAAGCTCCAATACCGGTCATACAGGGACTGAGCAGCCCGTATAGCGGGGTTCGGCACCCCCCCACAGGATTGCACACGGGACACGGTCGAATGCCTTCTCCAGATCCACAAAACACTTATAGACTGGTTGGGCAAACTCCCATTCCCCCTCCAGAACCCTGTTGAGGGTATAGAGCTGGACCAATGTTCCATGACCAGAACAAAAACCACACAGCTTCTCCTGAATCCGAGGTTCAGCAACCCAATGGACCCTCCTCTTCAGCACTGCTGAATAGACCTTACCAGGGAGGCTGAGGAGTGTGGTCCCCCTATAGTTGGAGCACACCCTCCGATAAAAGGTGACATGACTTCACTGAACAACCTTAGCGGTTCATGAGACTATTGCACCACTTTGGAAGTCTCATCCCACAATCCACAGGAGGCCATCTTTCCCTTCCTTTCTACTCCTGGTGGGCTGCCATGGTATTCGTTCCTCATTCCCAGATAGATGTTTGTAATTGGAGCTCTAATTTATGATCGGGCCTTGGTGCAGGATAATGATATGGAGCATTGTAATTTGCTGATGCAAATTGTACGTTCTAATGGGAAGCCATAAAAGCCCCAGCAATCTCGGAGACTTGCCAAACACCCTGAGCGTTCATTACAGCCCTCATTAAAACATCCACATCAGCATTGGGAGCTCTTACAAATGGAAGGAGCATGTAATTGCTGCTTGATTGTGGTATATGTAACATATGATAAAGCGGAATTACCACTTTATTTGTCTACGGTGTCCGTGAAACTTAATGGGGAGATAGCTTGCAGTAAACAAATCCTTGGAGCATTGTCTGATTGTTATGTTATAGGGGTTTTTGTTTAAAGTGGGGTAAATGTGAGTTAGGGGACAGTGAATTCAGGACAAACTAACAGTAATGATATTCAAAACTAGGCTTATGGGGGTAAAACTAATGCTTTTACCCATGAGAGCCTGTATTTCATTTGGACTAACTCCAACATGGCTAATAGCACAGAGGTTCGTCTGGGAATACATTCACTGGATTTAATAGAAGAAAAGATCAGTATTGTTCTTTTTCATTACCAGGCACCAAAGTCATCACCATACATTTAGGGTAAGGGTGGTGAAACTAGATTGGAAAATGTTCAAATGAACCACTGAAGGCATTTTTGTGAAAAAAAAACATTTTGTACAAATGCCATTCTGGCCTTTGGAGTATGGCTTCTGGCTATTTCCAATCGTTCAATCGATCTCAATTCAGTCCTAACGAAAGGGGCAAGTGGAACGCGGTGAAGCTGAACGTCCTACCTCTTAAGCAGCCTTGAAAGCAATGCCAAGAGGCAAAAGCAATTAAGAGTTCATTTAGAGCAACTCAGCTATGCTGGTGCTGTTTTTTCGGAAGCCCGGTCAACAGTAATTCACAGTGTCGCCTTTTATTCAAATGACCTCTCCCAGGGTTTCCTTCGCATTTGTGCCCTTCTAATGCATCTCCATTAGAACAAAACCTGAGCTGCATTACTGAAAATGAAGTTTCTCTCCTTGACTCTGAATGATAGCAGACTTCCACTACCAGAGCTGTGTGTGCTCAGTCACTGGAAAAGGATTTTCAGCCATGCCATTCAACCGGGGCCCCAGACGCCTGAAGCCTTTATCTGCAGACCCATTGATTGATGTGTTGTGGGCCCTGCTGTGGTTAACAGCAATTTTTATCTGTTGCTAGCGGCAACAGCCCAGGTCCCTGATGTGCGGAGAGCAGTGGGGCCCAGGATCTAAAGCTGGACCGCACACAGGGATAAACAAATAGGTTTTTCAAGGCAGACAGCCCTCATAGAGAGGCCCCTGACAGATCGTGCCCCACCCCAAGGCCAAGACACTGTCAGGGCCCAAGCCCACTCGTGCTGGCGCTTGGTTTCCTTCACTAATTTTCACCATGTGACGGCCTGGTGGTATGGAGACACCTGCTTACCCTAGTGAACACTAAGTCGAGTAACAGATATAGAATCTCATGCAAAGGAAGTTTGAATATTTCATACTGGAGGCACATTTCAGTTAAAGGTATTCAGTTTCTCCTTCGTGCGGAATTAAAAGGTAATATTACAAAAACAGAAAATGTTCTACATTGTTTTAAATTCTAATCCTTTTCTTTCAATAGCTGTGTTTAAAATGTAATCCAATTAATTTGACTATCTTATTTGAATTAATGATGCGTCTACTTGATAATGTCTGGTGAAAAGGTTTGTGTGTATCTCTCCTGATTTTAAGGTCTTAAATAAAAACTGATAAAAACAGAGGATTTTAAAGAATGCTCTAATAACCCTGAGTCTGCTGTGTTTAGATTTAAACGTGATTACAAGTGCAAGGAAATGAACAATGGGTGTGTCTGTGAGCTCCAAGCACTCTTACTCATCCTAAATCTGTCTGTTAAGGATTTACTTCCTGACATCACAAAGATACACCATCTCAAACAGACTAGTCAGAGATTATATTTTCACAAACAAAGCTCTTTGTTTTTACTGTGCATGGAATCATGAACCATAGCCTGGTCTTGGGAGGTTCCAAAAGATGTGAATTGGGACACTGAATCACATCATCTGGAAGGAAAGGCTTGGTGTGTTGTCTTTTTCACTTAGCTAAAACATGAGCCCCTGCTTCTTCAGTATATTCTACCCTTGGGTAGAAAAAGGATGGACAGATAGCTGCAGTAAGATTTTTTTTCACACTTTCGTAGCTCGTATCTCCGAGACAGAGAGGAGGATGTTGGTTTCTTTATCAAGCAACCTCTGAGAGGATGATAAATCGCCAGAGCCTGGGCCCATCTTTGCTGGAACAACAAGCAGGTAGCAGAGCAGGAAACAAGGTATAGATATTGTCTCCCAAACAAAGCCAAGGCTATAATGAAGCCTGCACAAAGCAGACAGTCAGCCTGATAAACAATTCCATATCCAGCCCTCCACACTGAGTGAGATAGTCAGTCACTCCTTCTGCTACATATCGCTGCAGGACTCAACGGTCTAGAGATTAGCTGCCTCTCATGGGGTAAGCGGATGGGGAAATGTTGTCAGGTTCTAGCAATATCATCCCCTGGAAAGTGATGAAGTAACGGGAGGTCGGTCAAAGTTATTATAGACTGTACTGTAAGATTAACTTGTTAAGACAGAATGTATTTTATATTTAGTTATGATTGAAATTTTATTTTGACTGGATTATGAATAATTTATTTTTATATTTCAGATCAAATTCTATTTCATTACAGTAATGAACACAAAGACAGACTTAACAACAACAAAAAAGACTTCACAAAAAAAAGAAAAAACTAAATTTGCATCAATTAAAGCCATTAAATCCGTGCTTAATGAAACAGAACCGATTAACCTATTAAACGAAATATTTTATTGTGACTACAGCCATGAATTTCAGATTTGACTTTATATTGTTATATATATAGGTACAATTAGAGGGCACAATGTGACTAGTGATGTGTTCATGAGAAAAAGTCAATGTCCATTACTTTTAGTGTTGCACTAATGTATGCCAGCCTAATTTATCAATAAAAGTGTGTTTAACAAAATTATTTCAATCTTTTTTTTGACACGAAACAACAGATGCTTAATCTTAGCTTAAAATACTTTCCCCATCCTACATAAATAGCGATCAATATTACAACGTTGTGTTCTATAAAGTGCATACTCAAAGAAGACACAATTACTAAATTCTATATTTGACTAGAATGCTTTGAGCAAATTTCCTGATTAATTTCTAAAATATTTACCCTCTAACTTAATTATAGCAGATGTAAAGAGTGTGAGTTTGATTATAAGCAGAACTGGGTAATTTACTGATTTGTTACCTAATTGGAGTTTATGTTCGAGGACAATGCTTGACAATGCTTGAATGGATGAAAACTGATTTTATTAACAATTTCTAAGCAAAGAACTGGGCAAAGTGGGCCAGGAGCAAGTGACGGCAGATGTAATGGCAATTATTACGATAACAGGACGGTTTCCTGCAGAAGTTATGGAGTACAAATGGCCCTCCACCCACATTCACAGCCTCTCTCCTCCTTCAGTCATAACACACTATCTTGCCTCTGGCTTTTTCCAAGTCCACTTTCTCCTCCCCTACCCGCTCTGCTTCTGCCTAGAGGTTCCCTGGGGCCCCCTGACCCCACAACCTATGCCCACCCCCCTCCCTCAAAACCATCATACTGTAAAGCCTGAAGCACTTACAGATAAGGAACCCCAAGAAATCAAGGGGGCTCAGCAGCGGAGCAGATTGCGAGTCAGAGCTCAGTACCCAGGAAATGGCTAGAGGCTACAAACACTGCAGATAGCACCATTGGATAGCCAGCAAGCAGAGGCTGACAACTTGAAACTTCCTGCCCTTCTAACTGGACGATCCTTTGCTTGCAAAATGCCCCTGCTTGCACACCACCACCCAGCAAGCCCTCCTCTCCATTTTTGCCCTTCCTCTGTGACTCCCCCTCCTTCCTGCTTTCAGATAAAGAGAAAGCCTCGCTCCCTGCCGACTCAAACTGACAGCTTGAGCCAAAGGCCTCCACATGCTTTTTGGGAAGGTCTTGCTTGTTTTTATCCATCTGTGAATATACAGCCACTGGGGAAAAGGAATGTGACATGTTCTATTAAAACTAAATTTTCAAAAAAGATAACTCAAAGATCAATGTCTTTTGAAGTTAAGCTTTGTTCATCACTTTAACTACAGTCCTTTGAGGCGGATTAATGATGACAAACCATTTATAGTTGTTTTGTTTGCCTAGATGATTGCTTGCAAACTGCAATGAGAACTGCCATATGTCACTCATCAGCTAAAAGTAGCACACTTTAAAAGAATGTTCCTCTGATGAGTTACCCTTTAAGCAGAGGACATAAAGGATGACCGCTGTCTCTCTTACAGAGACTACTCACATCATTGAAACAATGAGAGAGGTAGAGAACAAATATACGCGTCCTAGCTGCAATGGGTTGAGGCAACAGAGGCTGTCAAGGGATAAAAATAGTCCAGATATGACAACATCTGAGCCAGTGTATATTTGAAAGGACTGGCTTGATGGTTTCCAAGACATTAGAAAATATTGCTTGCAGACACATTTACCTTGGAAAACTCTCCCAAGTTGTATGACAAAAGACATCGGCCTGCCTCCTCTTAATGCAGAAGTTGGTTGTCTGCAACAGGACATGTTGATTTAACACTGAACTTTCTGAGGGTCATAAATGTGTATGCATTTCTGATTTGATGTCAGGAGATTATTTTTTTTCCAATTTTCTACACAGACCTTTAATAGGCTTTCAGACATATTGTTATAGTTGTGAACAAAAGAATCCTACATTGGCAGTCACTAGAGAGAGACATAAAACTCCGACAGCAGGAATGCAGCACCGGCAACTGGCCAAAATCGATGCCAATAAAACAAGACTCTTCACCAAGGTACAACAGGACACCTTCCTGCAATTTAATCAGTCAGTCAGCCAGAATTAATGCTCCTAATATCATGATTTCCCCATTACTCTATTTAACATAATTAAAATGTAGAGCAGCGGGGCCATAAAGCGGGTCGTTGGAGATTGTAATTCCGCCGTAAAGCTATGAAGCATGAAAATGTCACTTACCGAGTAGCCACGGCCTGACAGCGAGTGAGTGGAACTCTGTAGAGAAAGAGAAGAGAACAAGGATGACCTTTAAGGAGCATTTTGCTCGCTGACACAGACATGATGAAGCAGTGCCGCTTTAATATCAATATTCACGTTAACCTTTACCCACCCTACCATGTGGCCTACACCGGCACACCCCTCCCATACATTATGGCCTCCACCATGGGGTGGCTGAGTTCTACCGCTCTAAACAGAAACCCTCCCCTCCTGCTAAGGCACTAAATTTAAGCTATCTTAAAAACAAACTGAAAATCCCGAATCATTTGGTCAAGTTATTGATAAAATTGAACCTTTAATTCTTGCAAAATGGATTTGAAACACTGCAAAATGTTGATAAAAATAAAAAGCTTTTTAAAGATGACTAATGACTAACTTTTTCAGATTTATTAGACCCAGTGTAAAGTAGTTCTTGAGTACGTTTTTAAGCTTCTGAACTTTAATATAAAATGTAATGGCAGAACATGCATCAATCCTCATAGGAACAAGGGAAATCTGAATGAGATAGACACGAGTCAAAGGTTACGACTCATGTACTGCAGACTTCATATGAAATTAAGTTAAACAAATTTGGAGCACCATTCTGTGAAACCCTGCATATGAGATAATCACAGCTTTCAATCCTCCAAATCTTTATTTGCTAAATGAAAGCTTCTAAAACATTTCTATTTAGTGTAATGAATGGGCATTAAAAAAACAATTGACAGCTGAGTGCATTTTTGTTTTGAAAAGCAAATAATTACTTGATAGTGGAATTCACCTGAGGCCCATCGATATGATTGCGATATAGTCAAATCCGTTAAATGGGCCAATTACAATGAATGGTTGTGCATGACCCTAAAGATGGTTCTCAATGTTGTTTGTGGCCAAAAAAAGCAATTTATAATATATTCATTTGGTATTTAGAAAGTTCATAATTATAGTACTTAGACACACTTTTCTGATATTTATATGCAAGAAAGAAAAAAATACATTTCAAAAAGTCTGAAATAAATAAGGTGATTAATCATGACCTATTGAAAATAGTCAGAAAACTGGACAGAATTGTAACACTATATTAGAAAATATGCTGAATAAATATTACTGAATACATATATAACTCTTAGGGGCAATTCAAAATCTATATTGTTCATCACAAGCAGATGGGATAAAAACCTTAGCAGATATGAAAGTATTCAGACTCTGTCCTGGCAAGGTTTATGTGTGAAAGCAAATGTCTGAAAAAGTAAGATGGGGCATTTTGTAGCCTTTACCAACCCATTGCAGAGCGCAAAGACCAAATGAATGCTATTTGAGCCAATTTATGACACAGATGTGTCTTTTTAGCAGATTTACAGTCGAGTCAGTGCATGTAACAATGCCTTAATGCATGAAATACAAACAAATCGGGAAACAATACTGTGGAACTTCTGTTGAAGGCCAGTGCTTGAATCATTGAACTGCTTCATGGAAGGGTGAGAGCCTCAATAGTTTATTACCACATATGTTGTCCATAACACAATGCTATCTTGAGAGTAGTGCGTTTTGTTTACATCCTGTCGCCTACGTGCTCAGAGACTTACTCTCATTGCATCAGGTTAATTTACAAATATGGAAGTTGGTAATAAGTATGACTTTTGTCGTCAATGTCAAATGAAATATTCGGGAAATATTTAGTTGAAAATCCATTATACCTGTGAAAATTACAACAAGCGTGCACCACGCTTCTCAATTTGATATATTTTCTCTTTTTACAGTTTTGACCCTGTTTTTCTCTGAAATCTGAGCAAAATCTCCACAAGTAGTGTATGCATCTAAGGAGACATTTTAGCCTAGTAGAGCTCCTCCTGCAGAATCCTATAAATGCTGAACAAGAGCGGGATGGAGACAGAAAAGGCTGGGTTTTGTTCTGTTGTCGAGCTCTGTCTGTCTGGTCCCAGCACGAATAGCAATCTCCAAATCCCTCCCTCCACTTCCACTTTTCACTGCTTTTATTCCTCTGTCTAGATTGGCAATTTCTCTCCCTCTCTCCCGGTCTCTGGAGGGAACTTTTCTGCTAGACCAATTTCATCCATGGGTCCACCTTCAATCGAAACAACCTCCCCCACACCTTCACCACAACTGCCTCATTTTGCACCCTCCTAGTGCCCCTCATCCATTCTCCCACACCTGCTCTAGGCCTCAGCACTCATCAACGCCTGTGTACCTCTCTGATTCGCAGGACGGCTCCTGTGGTGACGATTAGGGAGGAGTCCTGCCGTGAACCGGAAAGCAGGCTCTGTGGGAATCAAAAGGCTATTCCATGCTCTGCTCAACCTCTCTGATCCCTTCACTACCACAACCAGGGAGGAGGCCAAAAATGAGGGGAGGAAAAAGTGCACAGAAGGCACATTATGTGGGCACAAAAGGGCCAAAAGTGAGTTCCACCGAGTATAAGATATATTGTTTTTTGTGAGCATTTTACATGTATACGTAAAGTATGCATATATGCTTACCAGTGTTTATGTGTCTGAGTCCCTATGTGCATTGGTGGTGGGAGGCCAAGGCTATTTAGAATTAACCAAACTATATGGAGTTCATTCAACTTGGAGCATTCTGGGTAGAAAGAGAGGCTTATTTAAATGATAATGAGGCACAATCCATTG
This sequence comes from Fistularia tabacaria, assembly GCA_901007705.1. Classification (NCBI taxonomy): domain Eukaryota; kingdom Metazoa; phylum Chordata; class Actinopteri; order Syngnathiformes; family Fistulariidae; genus Fistularia; species Fistularia tabacaria. The sequence continues at coordinate 7,274 of CAAKHD010004154.1, read as the reverse complement.
GATTTAGTGTTGGTGAAGGGAGGAAAAGAGAGAAAGGGGGGGATCCATTAAAATGCCAGCGGTTCATAAGCCATAGGGTCGGCATACAGCTAAACACTCTCTCTTAAAAGCCATTATACATGGCTCTCAATGGATTTCTGCAGCGCTTAGGACTTCAAAAGGATTTAAGAACTCGTCCCAGAGAGAGAGTGTGGGGGAGGGAAGAAGGACGACTCTCTGTGTTTGTGTTTGTGTGTGTGAGTGTGTTAGTGTGTGTGGGGTGGTTATGGTGGTTGGTGGCAAGAGAGATGGGGCAGATGCTCGCGGCATTTAAGGGTTAACTAAGAGCTCTGGAGAAGAGAAATGTTGCTAAATCCGCCCCCTAATCCTCTACCCATTTCCATGCCCCCTCCTCTACTCTCCTATCTAAAAAAAAACAAAACAAAGAAAAGTAGAAAGAAAAACATGGTGACCAGAGAGGATGGTCCAGTCTGTATTCTCCCAGCCCAGACCTCTGTTTTTTATGTCATTACAGTGATGTTGAGGGCTGATCCAATCAGAAATTGTATGTTTTGGGAGGGAGGCAAGCATCCATGCCGTATGTGGCAGGAAGGCGTGGTGGGTTGGTTGGGTTTGGGTGCATGTGGGTGGATATCTTTGAATACAGACCCTAACGGCACCACAACCCTTCTCTCCTACAGGAAACATATGCAGTGTAACCCTCCATTGCCACCACCTCACTTCCCTAATCCCTATTTGGCTTAGTGCCGGGGCATCGGTGCACTGCTGGCACAATTACCTAGTCAATATAAACAGATAAAGACCTAACCATGGCAATGAACAAACAGCATCCGCTGTGATTATTCCCCCTTCTCTTAAATTGATGCATGACTGTTTTTAAAAGCAGGCGGGCACATCCATACGTTACATTTGTCTCTATTTCCTTTGGCGGTAAGACAAGAGGAAATCCATTTTGTTTGTTGCAGACACAGCATCATTAGTAAAGAGCTCTTAAAGCTGGTGGGCCACTTTTATGTGGAGGCGAGTGCTTTACAAAAATTAGCCGAGCTCTCAGTGCGGTGGCGGAGATTTCATGGAGCTGAAAAATATATGGGAGATGGTGACACAGTGTTGAAGACAAATCTCACTGTGTGATTCATGGCCTTCACTAAGTTGAATACAAAGCCAGCAGGGAGACAGAAGGATAGATGGAGAAATAGCAAGAAAGGCGGATGGGGAGAGATGGATAGACATGGATGGCATGGCTACAACAATCAGCGTCTGTACACCATTTATTTGGCAGCAGATTAGAGAAACATGCCACATCTAACAGCGTCGGCAATTACAGCGCACAATTTTCACAGTCACTCCCTCTCCACCACCTCAGCCATCTCCACCAATTCCACCCTCACTCTACCACCCCCACTTGTTCATGCCCCCACCTTCTCACTGCTTGTCATATATCCCTGTCAGAGCTGTCAACCAGCGTTGGTCTTTTATCTGACAAGCCCGCCTCTTCCTCCTGACTTTTTCATTAAAAGACATCCTTTTACACAAATTCAAGAGATATAGTGCTAGAGGAAGGAAACAGTAAATGAAAAAAAAAACAAAAAACAGAGCAGCAGGGCTTGGAAAAAAAGAAGTATGGAGACTAGAAATATTACATTGAGTAATTTTACTTTTTGTTTTAATTAGGCTGGATTTTCAATTGAAAATATGAATAGCTGAAAATAGTATATTTAACAAGTTAATTAAAATAATTTTTCCATCAGTCTTCCCATGCTGTAATAAAAAGGAAAGCATATTTTTTCTCTATCTCTGTTGGTTCCGTGTACTAAATGATCAGTTGGAATGAATAGAGTTAGGTTTGGGAGGAATGGTTGACAGGCATTAGTTAGGAAGCATACTGTATATCTACATTTACTTACAATGAGCCGCTTGGGATTTTGCATAAATTCTCATCACTTACCCTGTATCTGGATTGCTTTAATTCAATGCTTGTGCTGAACTAATGTCTGGCCTCCATTTTCCTTTGCCACCTACTCTTGTAAATGAGCCAGCATTTGGATGTTGGCGCAATCATAATTGGAACAGCTTCTTTAAATAATTCCATTCTGAGTTTGGTAAGGTCAGTCTGAACCTGGCTTAACTGCGTTTGATCATGAGTATGTATACCTCAACTATGCCTTCAATATCATTGCTGAGGAGACTAAATAGGGCATGCTGACTGACCTGTGTAATTATTTCCTGTGTATAACTGACAATTCAAACTGTCTTTTTATTACATACGGGGCTTTGTGAGGTGAGAGATGAAAACAACAGGAGCTGTTGTACCAGCTGCCCTCTGATATTAGTGTCAATGTTGTTGTTGTCTACTTACTCTTTAAATTCCACCCCAGGGCTCAACTGTCTTGACTTGTGAAAGTGGATAGCGTGGTTCCCTATAGGAGGTCTTCGAAAAGGGAAAAAAAACTCCGTCCAAGGTCTTACCTCGCTGAGCTGTTCCTTTGAGTTGCTCCTGTGTGGTCGGCTGAGCTCCTGCACGGTCTCATCCTTGCTAACTCTGACTGGATGTAGCATCAAAGGTTTGATCTGCAGAAAACATAAAAGAATTCAGTTAGAGAACATAAAAGAATTCAGTTCCAGATGCTGTGTTCTATTTCCTGTCACTGTGACCAGCTACGCATAACAATTTAGAATAACACCTATGTTCTCGATGGAGCACAGTTCTTCTACTCTCACTGAGGGAAAGGTGGACTTCACAGGTAAGGCTGAGTTTGTACTGGTGCTGCAGGCATAGATCAAATCCCATGCTGTGGGTGATTTCAGGCAGACAAAAGCAATGCTCTACCTGCACTACAGTAAACTCACCACTGTGTGCAGTAATGCAGTAGACTGTCACTAATTTAGTTGTCAGTTTTAGTAAAGTCAGTTCATGGTGGTCGTCTGTAATAAAATGGATAATTTCAAACATATGTATAAACCTCTCTTGGGCGTAATACATGGTCTATTATATGTTTTTCAAAATAATAAAAGTATGTTACACTGATATACATATATATATAATGCATGGTTAATATAATGCTCAAAATCCCCATCCTTTCCCACCTAATTTGTTGGTTTTGCCATGTCAACTTACAAAACTACTTGGACACCTTCTTTAAAATTGCAGAATAAAGAAAACACAAACTGAAGCATGAACCGTATTCAGACACCCATTAACAAAGCACTTACACTTATACCGTTGCTGACCCAAAAGTAAACACGTAAGACAAACACAAATCATCGACTCTGTAGAGCCTCAATGTACAAAGGTCAGTAGCTGCTTTCTGCCACCCACATGATGATAACCCTAATACCATCATGGACAGTTTATTTTATTACAGGCCATCCAGACCCATTGCTGGCTTGCATCCAAATTCCCAGCCAGATGGGAGCCCAGCGAACACAGCAAGAAAGGGTCTGGGCTGGTGAAGGACCAACCAATCATGATACCCCGTGCTGCTTCCCCACCTTGGAGTGGGACAGTGGCAGTGGGGTATATTCCATTTGACTAGCAGATTGCATGTAGCAGCTCCCCCGGTGGCTCGCGCCTTGGCTGGCCCAGGTCTCCTGATCTACACTGCAATTTAAGCAGATCACTGCTACAATTAACCTTTCCCAGTAAATATCAATTATGGCCCCCGGCTGGGCCAGAATTAAAAGGGTCATCAGCTAATCTGACAGGTCTGTACGCTACCACCTGGCAGGGGGAAAACGAGGGAGGAAGGCTGCAGAGAGTATGTGTTTGTCTGCTCTTGTGCCCACCAACTCAGATGCCAAGTAGACACAATCCCCTTTTAATTACCCTGCTGCCATTGGGGCAAGGCAGCCTGATTGGCCAAGGGGCATTAGCAGTGCTATGAGGTCAACAATGACAGGGCAGGGTTGGGTTAGGTTGAGTTTGGCTGAGTAGAAGAAGGTGCAGCTGCCAAGCAATCAGAGTGTATAGATGGAAGGAAAAGAACTTGACAAGTGGGCCTAATCAGGTTTGACTCCCACCTTTACACACCTCAACCACTGGCTTGCCTTAAACTAGCTGTACATAATCACTCCATGAATCAGAAAATGAACTGTGGCCGTTTTGATTTCTTTCTCTGAAAGACAACCCAGAGCAATCGTCCCTGACATGCAGAAGGCAGCATCCAAGCTTCAAGGCATATTCATTGTAACATCACCATCGAGCACAGGTGTTGATTAGTTTGTTTTCCCAGCATCGGTTTTACTGACAGCAATTCCTGAAGGCACCTAGAGTGTTTCCCTGTCCTTTGGGAACTGCAGCTACATTACCCAGTCAGCGATCAACTGGCCTTATTGATCAGAGCAAAGTGTTTAATTGGACACCTAGGTTAATGATGCTGTTTGAGAAGACCATTCCCACTGATGTTGTTTAACTGGACAGGAGAGCAATAGATTCAGGCAGAATTTCACCAACTTAGACAAAAGACTGGCAACTCTGAATGCCCGTGATTAAAATGGGAAATAATTTCCTGTCTGGGGAGATGTTTAATTACCCTTGATCCTGCAACTTAACGGCTTAACGGCAATGTTTTTTGTGTCTTTCTTTTAAGCTACGTAACTGAGGATGGAGTTATGCTATATTGAGATGTTGTCGGTCACAAATAGGACAAAATTCTTCCTAATGTTCAAGTAAAACCGAAACAAACAGAGGGGAGCAATGGTACAATTTATGGCCATCTTGCTGTTACAGTATGTCCATGCACTATTTAGGAAATGTTATGAATGTGGGGGGCAGTTTGCCTAAACATGGCAGATAGGAGAGGCATGGCTAAGTAAAGATATGCATTTTACATGAATAATGTACTGGAAATTAGTTTCATTAGTCTCGGTATTGAACATGTCTGCAGTCTTTCTCTGGAGGCTGCTGCTCTGTGCTCTTTAATTATCTTCAAAGGGCCCTCACGCATCTTAATTTCCCCCAAGTTGAGCAGTGCCGACTTGGTCTGCTCATTTCTACTTCTTTAACCCTGACTGAAGTCACGTTTCCCCCTTCATTAGAAAGGTCTAGTCTTGACAATGACAGAGACATTGGTGGTTTGGATCAAATCATGCTAGGCTTGGCTAACTCTTCCTTGATTTTCACACCTTCCCACTCTCATTGCATTGCCAATCAATCTGCACCCTGTCAGCAGGGAACTAGCCTGAGACTGGCAGGTGATGCTTTGTTGTCCTGTTCCTTTCATCCTCCCTCCTCCTTCACCTTACAGGATGTTTTGGGGGTTATTGTATGGCAATGTGGCCCCCTCTCCTTTCCCCTCCTTGAGTGAAATAAGTGGTTAGTCCGGAACACACTTTTCCCCTCCTAGTTGCAGCCCCTTTTACTCCGCCTCATCTCTCCCAAGCCTGCTGTCAACTGACAACAGCACAAAAGGAGGTTGTGCTTCAACCTTGTGCCAACGTCAATCCTTATTACACTTGGATCCTGGACCTTGGCCCCTGCTTGCTCCCTCCTTTCAAGCTACGGTGATATTTTGCACTACCACGCGCCCCTCCGATGTTCGGGCTTCCCATGCACAGGGCAGGAAGGGTATAAGGGGTAATTCAAGGGGGAGGGGTGGGTCGAATAGGACGGATACAGATCTTTCCTCTAATTTGTTCTGAAAAGTGTCCTGCGCAAAGGACCCTCACCCCCATTAACCCAGCGACAGGCTGCTACCATTGCTCAGGGAGGCATCAGTGGTGTGTGTATGTATGTGTGCTTGTATGTAAAGGGTCTCAGTGGTGTGGCTGGCGGAGGTATCTCAGTCCGCAGCTCAATCTATCGGCTCATTATCCCCCCCACATAGGCTTGGGTGCAGACAAGTGCACTTTAGGGCCACAGGCCAAATTGATTCATCTGCCTTCATTTTCCTCAGGCTCAGAAGTGGCAGCTGCTCAGAGACAGGGAAAGGAGTCATAGGATGGTGAGAGACAGACAGGAGAGAAAGAAGAGAAAGAGTAAGGGATAAGGTGAGATGAAAGAGAAAGATGTGTTCCTGGCTTTGTTCTGCACCCATGTCTCATTTCACTTTCTCCCCTCACTTTACAGCACCACCAACACCTCCATCCCTTGAAATTGCTATCAAGAAATGCACTCACTCCCCCACCAAGTCCCAAGTTGGAAATTAGCCCAAGGACAAGCTTGTGGATTTACTACAGGGAGAGCAAATGGATTTTTGCTTTTATTTTGACGAGTCCCAGTGTATCCATTACGCCTTTTAATCATACATTATTCATCCAGCTCGCCTTATAATAAATGTCCACATAAAAAGGGGACACATATTATACAAGTTCTAAAAGTCTCTAGCCAAGTGAACTACACTGAATTTGTTAGCTGGGTTCACAAATATGAGCCTGTTAAATCACTGCAAGATGGCATTTCCTCGCTGATCAATAACAACAGGATGTGAAAAGATTAAAAGAGAACAAATGAGTTAAGGAGAAAAAGCTTTTGAGGATGCAGCCTGTTGTTTATTGAAACTGCGTCCTATCCACAAAAGTTTGTTGTAGAAATATGCAATTTAAAGTCAAGCGGGGCGGTTAGCGCCTCGGCCTCAAAGCACTAAGGACCCTGGTTCAAGTCTAACAGGGGACTTTTCTGTATGGAGTTTGCATTTTCTGTGTCGATTTCCTCCGGGTACTCCAGTTTCCTCCCGAAACACAAAAAAGCAGCAGGTTCATTTGAAAAATTGGGAAAATTGCCCAGATGCGCAAATTAGAAAATGAATGGTTGTCTGTCTGTATATGTTGACTGGCAATCAGTCCAGGTCGTACCCTGCCTCTCGCCCAGTGGCAGCTGGGATAGGCTCCAGCATCCCCCGCGACTGTGAGTAGGATCAGCGGTAGACAATAGATGGATGGATGGATGGATGGGGTGGCTCATGATTGCATATTTCTAGAACAAAGCAGTCAATCAAAAACAAAGGCAACGCCTCAATCTGATTCCAAGTCAACAGGGACCTACAGATTGTGGGACCCACATCAACACATGCCTCCCAGGGGTTTGAGGGAACAAGGCTGGAGAGGCGGGGGCATGCTCCCAAATATGAACGTATCCCTCAGTAAATGCCTTGGGGTATCACTGACAACCACAACCAAGAGACCAAGCACACCACACACACACACACACACACACACACACACACACACACACACACACACACACACACACACACACACACAAATACACACATACACACAAACAGAGCTTAATGATGAAAGGAGGAGAGTAAAACTGGATATGCACAGAGAGAGAA
>CAAKHD010004153.1:49529-72767 GCA_901007705.1 Fistularia tabacaria | reverse complement strand
ACGTGTGCTCTTCCGATCTATCGAGGGGATCCGGTTTGGTGGCCACGGGATCAAGTCTCTGCTTTTTGCAGACAATGTGGTCCTGTTGGCTCCGTCAGGCCATGATCTCCAGCTCTCATTGGAGCGGTTTGTAGCCGAATGTGAAGCAGCCGGGATGAGGATCAGCACCTCCAAATCCGAGACCATGGTGCTCAACCGGAAATGGGTGGAGTGCCCACTCTGGGTCGGGGAAGAGGTCCTGCCCCAAGTGAAGGAGTTCAAGTATCTCGGGGTGTTGTTCACAAGTGAGGGAAGGAAGGAGCGGAAGATCGACAGGCGGATCGATGCAGCGTCTGCAGTGATGCGGACTCTGTACCGGTCTGTCGTGGTGAAGAGAGAGCTGAGCTGGAAGGCGAAGCTCTCAATTTACCATTCGATCTACGTTCCTACCCTCACCTATGGTCACGAGCTGTGGGTAGTGACCGAAAGAACGAGATCACGAGTACAAGCGGCCGAAATGACTTTTCTCCGCAGGGTGGCCGGACTCTCCCTTAGAGATAGGGTGAGAAGTTCGGCCATCCGGGAGGAACTCGGAGTAGAGCTGCTGCTCCTCCGCATAGAGAGGAGTCAGATGAGGTGGCTCGGGCATCAGGCTCAGGCCTGGGAACGCCCAGGGGTCCCCCCAGAAGAGCTGTACCATGTGGCTGGGGAGAGGGAAGTCTGGGCCTTCCTGCTCTGGCTGCTGCCCCCACGACCCGACCAATGATAAAGCGGCTGAAGATGGATGGATGGATATTGAAATATGCCATTAATGACATACCTATTATTCATTCAACAGAAAGTGCAGCATTAGTGGTAAGGGAAACAATGCTGCAGACATCATACCTAAATTCTATGCGCGCACACACACACACACACACACAAACACACATCCAATCAATGGACCGCTCAGATGGGGGGGGGTGAGACGCCAAAGTACTGACACAGGATTTACGCACAAATGTACAAATGAAAGGGGAAGGGATCACAATTCAGTGAAAGTGCAACATCACGATTCGCAGCAATCACACGAGATGTTTTATTTTTTTCAGCCACCTTCTAAACACATTGTCCCCTAAATTGGTTGAAAACAGAATTATCCCACACAACATTCTGTGGCAGAGCCATTCACATGTGCTCCACAGGTCACGCTACAGATCTGGAACAGAGCTCCGTCAGTGGGATATATATATATTGCAAATATACATGCAATAATGAATCTTGTATATATTCAAAAATACAGCATTACCATGGATAGTTGTTGAGAAACACAGCCAGCAGAGGGAAGCAAATACAAACTGTTAGGGCAGAAGGAGCAGGGCCTTTTTCATATCCTTCTGTTAAAGGTACTTTGGTAATTTGGGTTCCAGAAGGGAGAAAGGAAAGGGGAGGAGAGGAGAGGAGATGTTTCGGGTGGAGCACCAGTGAGCTTGCCGTTCAACCTGACTCACAAAAGACAGAAAGAGGGGGATGGGGGTAGATCAGTAGACCCTGTGAACAATGTGAAATGACATATTAATGAAAAGCAGAAATCCTTGAACAGATAGCAAAAAAAAGTGGTTCCTTTGACCAGTTGGTCTGAGCGAAGTGAAAGAAGGTGAGGGGGGGGGGAAATCGCTGGTTGTTAAGGAGTGTGTTAGAGTGTGAGTGAAAATGAAAGTGAAAAAGAGAAAGGGAGATAAAAAAGGACAGACAGGGCGTAGACTTGGCAACATGGCTTCCGGTTGCTAAGAAACGGTCTCAGAGGGCAGAAGAAGCCTCTCTTTGACGCCACTTGCCTCCAAAATGAATAATTTCCCCCACCTCTACTCCTCGAAAATCCTTGACTGATGCTGGCGGAATCAGAGCCCAAGGAGTTCTTCTGCTGTGCTCAAAAGCTCTGCACTAAAAGTTCCCTGACTTGTGAAAGAATAGTTGTCTGGAAGAAACCACAACCATTGGAAAAAATAAGAGAACAATTTAAAAATGTATGTAGGCAATGAGCCTCATCCGAATGAAAAATTGACTTTATTTTGAATTTATTGTGAAAGACTTTGTGGACAGACATTGGGCTGAACCTTCCTTTACACAAATCCTCTACACAGAGAAACAGCATTCATTATCATATAAAAAAAGGTCTTAATCTAACGATTAATGTTTTATAAATTACCGACTCCATGGCATCTAATATTAGCATTTCCTCATTTTGGGGGAACCTATTTCTATACATTTTGAACATATCAAGTTGACTTTTTAGTGAAGTCAAGCTCATTTTCAGTTTTCTTTAAGGTCATTTCTCACATTAGCTTTAAAATAGTGTCTTGATGTACATGAGCGTACATTGGTGTTATACTGCTGATAGCGAGATATTTGGGAATTTACTTCGCAAGGTTTTAGTTCACATGATTTTTAGCAGATTTTCCAGGATAATACCCTGCACATATTTCCGCCACATATTTTTTTCTGACGTCATCGTTCACTTTGAACGGCATCTGTTCTTCTTTATTTTTCCTGAAGCATTTAACCTCTCAGCCTGGTGAAAAGATTTATTGAAATATCCTGTAAATAAGTAAGTGGCTCAGGATGAGTCACCAGGGCTTCTGGGTCATGGAGTCTCCACAGGACATGATAGTTGGTTGGTTGGGTTAGGCGTTTGGATTGGGCATTTACCCCGTACCGGTCGCTAGTCGATCACAGGGCCACATACAGATATAAATCACCATTCACTCTCTCATTCACACATCTGGGCAATTTAGGGTCTCCAATGAACCTGCTGCATGTCTTTGGAATATATGAGAATGCTAACCTCTCTGCAGCTTGATAGGCGATTGTTCTTGCTCCGTCCTTTCTACGACCAAATTATCAGATTGAAATAACACATTTTGGCTTCATCCAGTAAAACAAAGGTTTCCCAAAGTTAGGTCCCAGACATGTTTTCGAGCAATCTATGTAATGCAGCAATGTTGGGATCACATTTCAATGCATAATTCAAAACAACAATTTACACACTTTCCCATACATTTTAACAGTGGACATTGTGGCTATTTTTTACCTCATCAATTTATTTATTTATTTATTTATTTAATATTAATTGACTGATTTTTTTTCTCCATGCATTTGATTCGCTGCAGAAAATAAAACTAAACCTAAATATACACGGCAGTAAAGCAAGCCCCTAAATATTAAGGGAAATCATGTGTAGTCTTTTTCACTAGATATTTTTTCATGATCTCAGTGGTGATATATGGATTTGAATGTTTGGCATTGGAATTTTGTCTCTAGTTGTGCAGGGGCATTCAGCTGTGTCTCCTACTTTTTCTTTGCATAGTTTCCCATATACCTCTTAAAGAAATTTAAGTCAGCCCCTAATAGTATCCCTTAAATTGTTAGAAAAATCTCATAGTAATCTCCTTTTAATAGCAGAGTAATTACCTACATCTAGCCAAAGCTTGAGAAAAATGCAATGCATGCAATAATCTGTACTCCGTCACTCTGTAAACTTGAAAAATGTATTTTTAGCAATGTTAAAAAAAACACCTGCAGTGGAGATGACACATTGTGCCTTGCTGTTACATGGTTATTTGCAGTAAGGACATAATTACCAGGACGAACTAGACGTATAAACTAAGTTTGACTGATAATTATGAGATAGAATTTATCCTGCAGTTGAAGCAACTCAATCAGAATGACAATTACAGTACCTTGAAATTTGTCTCAATAAACGTTTCTTTTACAGAAGGCAGATAGATGATGTTTAAAAATTAACATGTGTACGTTAATACATTTTAAATCAGAGCAAACGGAAGAGCTTTGAATCCCATGCACACGTCCTATCATGTAAACAACAGGAAATGGAAATAATCCATTCATAGGAGACCGAGCAAGGATTAAGTATCTCTGCTGTCATACTGTGAGGAATCATTAAATAATAAAGCATGTTTACAGGGCTAATAGTGAAATTAAAAGTCATCTAATAAAGGTTGTGAACTTTTGTTTGCTATATTTGTCAGACATCACCGGGGGGGAAAGTCTATGTGTGCATTTGATAAGGCGCTTGTGACATAAGGGTAAATAATTATGGCCTGTGTAACCTGTAAGAGCGATAGCTTATCAGTGTTGGACTCTAAGATACGCAGTTTGACTACAGTTGTGTGATTTCAATCTTTTTTTTTTTTTCTTGAGTTAGGATCAACCGACAAGCCTTTATGTTGAAACAATACATCGTGACTTGTAAGCCAAGCATTGAAACATTTTACATCAAATAAATCCAGTCATTATTCTCAGGAGGAGTACTTGATTTTTGCGTGTTGAAATGTTTACGACCTGAATTGTCCAATAAAACTGCATCGCAACTCAGTTCACGCTGGAAGTTTAAATGTGTAACTGATTGATAATGGGTCTTTGCGAGCGTATATACAAAGAAAACCATTTTAGGTCAATATGTGGTAAACGAAAAATGCACAAAGCTAAATGCGCAGCAGCCTTGACCTGCAATTCAGTCGTAAAGCTCAAACAGCCTTTTAGCCAAACTGCAATACCTGTAAATTTCATTAATCATGTTGTAGTTCCTAGCATTTCTTTTAACAAATAAAATACATACAGCACTTATTTATTTCTGTCCACAGGTGCTTATTGTTCTTTTATAATGTTTCCATATGTACATTTTCAGTAGTTATGACATTGATAGCATTTTCAGCACAGCACATGAAACCGCAAAGTTTCAGGGGGAGGGCAGAGAAGCAAAAAATAAAAAAAATAGTCAATATTTTGGCTCTCAGGTCAGTGCTGTTCTGTCAGCTGTGATGCAAAGTTGTCAAAGGAGTCTTTATGATGCCTTGTGATGGTGTAATTTTTTTAGCGGCTGAGCAGGAGATCCATCCAGTGGTTGAGGTTTCACTTTATCATACATCACTGATAAGCAAAATTTCCACTTAAAATGGGGATAAGGAACCTAATTCTTTTGCATGCCTATGCACTTTCATTCTGACAATCTAAAGAAATTATTTGATTATTATACAATAAGCTGCCACCCTTTGTAATGTAGCTGTTGTACAATAATTATGACACTGTGAAGTGTTTTTCACTGAATACAGCTGCTGCTTTTGTCCGGGAAATAATGTTACCATGTAAGTCTGGAGCAAAGAACAAAAACAAAATATGAAAAAAATAGAAAATAAAAATGCAACACTTTTTACAAAAGAAATGAAGTGAGAGATGATACAATACTCAGTTAAACTCTAAGGGGACCTGCAGAGTGAGTGACAAGACTGGAAAGTGTTCCTACAGTGAACTGAGGAGCTTGGAGATGAAGTCTCTATCAAGGCCGGTTAAAGCCCCTTTATAACTCTCGCGCAACATGAAAATGTGGTTGAGTGAAATGTTCAAAATAGTGAAGTGAATATGTTGTAGATGGAGACAGTTATGCAGCTGCAGTGACCCTCTGTTGTGTTTTCCCTTGAAAAGAAGGGTTTCCTTTTGATAATTTTTACCGTTGTAGCTGTTTGCATTGGTGGGGCCCAATGAAACTAGAAATTTACTGATATTAAGTTTTATTCTGCACACATACACTTTAGTATCATCCCTCTGCATAACAAAATGTAGAAATTGTATACTATGTGATTAAACAATGACACCATCAATGAAAACAAAACAGTCAGATTAAAGTCCAGAAGTAGATTAATCTCAAACATGTGTGTATATATACAATATAAATATTTCTGAATTTCAAGGTGCCAATGAAAGTCAAATTAAAATATCGGTGATTTTTCTAGTTTGATGACACGCATTGCGTTAGAAAGTGTGTATCTGCTACTTTTGCATTTTCACGCCATCCCACTTGTCTAGGTTTGCAATTACTATCACGTTATTACTAATTTGGTGGCTGAGGTAGTTTGTCTGACAGTATCAGATGTTCTCTGACCAAAATGAGACATGCCGCCATGGAGCAAGCGCTATATCTCTGGAGACTGTGCTGAATGAAATTTGGCAGTCCATGCTAGCCCTCTGAGGAGCATGTAGTTGGTCAATCCTATCAGAAGCAGTTAATTTGGTGCAAATATCCACAATTTTTTTAATTGAAGTCAGGTTCCAATCTGCATGTGAAATTACAAACAACCCATTATTTCACTACACTCGGAGCATTAAACAGCAGTTGCCTGTAAGACTGGAACGCTGCATGGCAAAATAAGGGTAACATATTACACTGCATAGCAAGAAGAAATTAGCGTATTTCATGCTCTTGCTTGACCGAAAGTACTTGAAGTAAGTACGACTGAATGAGCCTGTCGACAGATGGCAGAATGTGACTTTTAACCAATGCAAAGGCCGTCGGAACAGCATAAAGGCATACTCGAGTGAAACTTTGACCCCGATCTGGGAGTTGATAATGTTTCTACTGTCGACTAAATACCCTGGATATATTGTACAAACAAAGCTGTGGATGAATCCCTCAGATAAACCCATGAGCCAAAGTATTGATTTTTTTTTCTCTTGCTTTACACACACAGAGGAAGCATACCGAGCTGGAAGAGACTGAAGCTGTCAAGTACACTGATTATTTTGAAACATTCACTTGGTAAAACTAGAAAGTACATCATATCATAGCAATATTACAGCAGCTGAGTTTTCACTGAGAGGACTATTATTCTTCCTTGGCTGTCCTCATGCGGACACACAGTGTAAGGAGTTATCTCTCAGACTCGTTCATGAAGCAGAGGAGCAGAGGCGAGAGCTGCAATACCCTTATGGTCGAGTACAACAAAATGGGTTTTAATCCTCAAACCGGCTGCACTGACAGAGCTTCTGGTTCCAATGCATGGACCGGTTTGATTTACAAGTGCAAATCCCTGCTCGGCTTCATCACTCTTCAAAGACACAAAAAAAAACTAAAAATCTAAACACCACAATGAAAAAAAGGATCCTGATAAATAGATTTGATTTAACAACTGTCTGCAACAGCAACGAAAAAAATTCACAGTAGTAAAAGAAGCCAGTGATAAAATTAAGACCTGAAACCGGCAGTCATGTCAAAAGAAGGTTCCATCAGCGCTGAAGCCAACTCTTGAAGGCAGCCGACCAGCTGCTAACAGTAGAGCGACATGCGACTCCGCCGCATCGCCTCGCTGATCAGGTAAGCTGGGCTGACCTCTGGCTCCTCGGTCATAACCACAATGTTCTGCCACTCTCCACACTGGTTGGATTTCTTGATGGTATCAACCACACAAAGAGCGTAAAGGCAATCCTCAAAGGTCGCAGCCATCGTCAGAGGCCTCCCGTCCCATGTTCGACGATCGTCCTGGTCCTGAAAGGCCTGCCGGACTGCTTGGATCATGCGAATTGTTCCGGTAAGGTACGGGGAAGGAATGTCACTAAAAGCCTTCTCTGGTAATGAAGCCTTTTCCAGAGGCGTGGTGTCTTTAAGGAGGAGTTCAGGGCCTCCCCCGCTTCCTCCACCGCTGCTGTTCTTCTGTCCATAGAGATCGGCCCCCATGACCGTTAATCTCCCAACTGTCCCGACAACGATCACCTCCTGGCGGAACTCCCCAGGCACGTTGAAGTTCAGAGTGACAGTGCAGCATGCTCCACCCTCCAGGACCATCTGGAATGTGCAGAAGTCATCACTTGTGATCTGACGGATGCCCCGAATGTGATCCGTTTGTTTGACGAAAGTCTTGAGGAAACCATGCACCTTTGCAGCCCGCTGGCCCGTCAGAAATGTCAGCAGGTCTATAATATAACTGCCCACTGAGTGAAGACCCCCGCCTCCCATGAGGTCGTCACAGCTCCAGTTGTATTTCTTCCCCAGGAGACTACCACTGTGGACCTAATAAGAGACAACGTAAAATCATTTCTGGTCAAGCAGCCCACCTTCATCTCCCTTGGATTTGATCCCAATTAAGTTGAATCGATCTTTCTGATGTATCTTCGTAGAGGTGCTAAGAATTTGTCTAATTACCATCTTGTAATATAATGTATCACATACATTTTTGACCTTATCCTAGTCATCAAGTGAAAGGTGTCAGAAACTTCACCTACCTGGGCCTCACAGACGAGGAGCTCTCCAACGTACCCTTCCTCCAGCAGCTCTTTCATCCGAACGAAGGCTGGAAGGAACCGCAGCACATTTCCCATGATGCTAAGCAACTTAGGGTAATATTGGGCAGCTGACATCATCCGGAAAGCATCCAGAGGTGTGGCTGTCCGGTCACAAATGACGTTTTTGCCAATACCTACCAAAAATAAAAAACAGGTTGGTATTCTGTATGCATTTCTTTATCAAAATCTTTTTGGGGCAACTGGACTTGAATTTCTTCCCTTGAAGACGTTTCATCTCTCATCCAAGAGGCTTCTTCAGTTCAACTGGACTGTGGAGAGCTTTCCCTAAATAACTACCAGGGTAGACATCAACACCAAATACACTTCAAACCCCATAATACCCAAAGGCAAAGAATGGTGATCCCCTAGGACTGAACACCCTGGCATAAGATCGAGAATGTGGTGTATGTGCTGTCACCTCCAGTAAGGATTGTGATGACCTCTACATTGGGCAGACAAAACAACCTCTGCTCAAACAGATGCCCAACATGGGAGAGCCACCACTTCAGGACAGGACTCTGCAGTCCACCTACACGTGCAGGCCAAAAATTGCTCCTAAAAAGAGGTGGGTACTCAGGCACAACCTTACGACCGCAAATAACGGTGTACTTGGATCCACCCAAAATCAGATCACCTCACACAGCTGGCCCATCTGCAACCCCACAAAGATCCGCCACCGAAACCAGGCCCCGGTGACTACCACCTGAGCCTCAGTCCAAGTGATGTAACAGGTTTCTTTCCTTTCTTTCACATGATCAGAATTCTAGCTTACCTACTCAAATTTTCATTCAGGTAAGCCATCAGAAATTTTACATAAATTACACCCCCATTTACACAAAAACCCCATGCAACTTTGTTTCTTTAAAACAACTGTCATGAGCATATCTAGCCATCGCAACTTAGACCAGCCCCCAACTCTGGCAATTACATACAGAAGACTTCCCACAGGCAAGTTGAGGACATAAAGAAGCCTCTCTTGGGAGATGAAACGCCTCCAAGGGAAGAAAATTCAAGTACAATTGCCACAAAAAAGATTTTGACAAGGATTAGGCATGGCCTGGATGACTAACAACCTCCATAGACTGTAAGCATAATTTCAGTTTTGACAACTCTCATTGGCTTCACACCAAATGAAAAAAGGAAAAAAAACATGGCGGATGACACCAAACGTAACACACAGAATAGCTTAGTCAAGACAATATATATATATATATATAAAGGCCTTTTTTATGGAGACATCATAGAAGGCTTATTGAAATCATGTGAAGCATGTTGCTTAATATTAACTTTGACTAAAAAAAAAAAGTAAAGTTCCCATTATCACAGTTACAACTGAAGTCACTCAATCACAGAATGGCATATCTTTGAGGGTGTTATATCGGAAGAGAAGCTGTCATGTTGACAATTAGCAGCTGAAAACCATATACTCGTTTGGAATCTGAAGATAATAATTGTTCGAAAATGTTAAAACCTCAAAAAACTCAGACAACAGGAGGAGTAATTCAATCTCTGTACCGCTTATCCAGCAGTCGGGGTTGTGGGCCAGCCAATCCCGGCTGTCATTGGGCAGGAGGTGGAGTACCCCCTGGACCGGTTGCCAGCTGACCACAGGGCCACAGAGACAAATAACCATTCACGTTCTCTCTCTCTCACAAGTGTGTGCATTTTAGAGTCTCCACTTTATGTTTTTGGACTGCCGGAGGAAGCCAGAGAACCCAGACGGAACCCATGGAGAGAAGATGAAACTTCACAAAGAATCGCCTACTACAGGATGTGAAAGAAGGAACCAACTTGCTGTGAGGTGGAAGCGCGAACCACTGCACGAAGGTGCAACCAACAGGAGAGGTCACTACTGATGTAAGAATAGTGAGCCAAACACACTGCTGTAAGGTAAATTTGCCAAACATGGAGTACGTTTTGGAGTTCGAAAAAAAGTAAAATAACGGAAGCTACTCCCAGGGGAAGAACCTTGTTACAACCCTGAAAAAACTGAGATGAGTCTTCACTTCATAATACATACTGCTGGTCCTGCTGTTGTAAATGTCTTTTCCTCAAGCCCCCAGGGTCTGATGGTAAAACGCTCTGCAGCCTACAGTCCCGGCTAAGGGGCGTGGGCGGAGGGGCTGTGTTGGAAGTGAAACTTCCCATGCTAATCTGCCATTAGCTGCAATCGGCCGGGCAAGGAGACTAATCCCCTTGACCCAGTTCTGAGGAGCAACTTGAGAACCCCCACACAATACTGAATCTCTGCAGACACATGAAAAACAAACAGTATGATAATATGCCACCTTCCCTTCTTTTTGGCAGCACGGTACACAACAGAAATACAGAAAACGCAGCCACGGGTAAGACCCTTCTGGGCAAGTGCGAAACAATTCTCTGCGAATATTTGGCTGATACATTAAACTCAGTGTTTACAGCACAGTTGCTTGAAAAGCTAGAAAAAAACGACTCCAATGATTCGAGTAGATTGCATCTCTAATTCAAATACCTTTTACTGCCACAGAAAACTGAATGTAAAGGTGTCGTGTTAATACTGGTGTGAAGGGTTTGGAAAAAGGGGTCAGCGCTTGTGCGAGTCTGTGCAGCTGTGCGAGATCCTGGTTTGTCATTTGCAGATGCCATGCAACATCAGGGCTGCCTGGACAAGATATACAGGCTGGCTAAACCTAAAAGACAGGGAAGGATATTTTCTATATGGTGCCATTCCAATTCATGACTGTACCAATATAACATGACCTTGAATGATCACCCGCTCCGAAGCTGCTTAAATTCCGAAATGAGCCGAATGATGTGCATTTGATCAACCACCTGGTTTAGTCAATTGAGAGACTAACATATTGAAATTTACATCTCCATACATTTTTTTTCTTAAATGGCAGGCCTCAATTT
The DNA here is from genome assembly GCA_901007705.1 of Fistularia tabacaria. Taxonomy (NCBI): domain Eukaryota; kingdom Metazoa; phylum Chordata; class Actinopteri; order Syngnathiformes; family Fistulariidae; genus Fistularia; species Fistularia tabacaria. The sequence goes on along the minus strand of CAAKHD010004153.1, from coordinate 61,784 downwards.
CACTTTCCAGTTTGGGCTGTTTAGATTGGCCATTTTGATTTTTGAGCAAAGTGCTACACGTACCAGCTGTTTTGGTATAACCCAGCCTTCACTCTTTGATAGTTAGAATGGCCCTGTGGGAGAGCAGTAATGGAGCAGAAAAAAATCCTCCAGCTCTGCAACTCAGTCCCTCGGCATCAATAATTCATGTATAGGACACACAGAGGACTGAATAAGAGAGGCCTCTCGGAAAAGGAGAGGGAAAAACTACGGTCCTATAAATGTATTACAGTCAAATGATGATGGTGTACCCCCTTATGTCAAATAAAAGAGAAAAATCAGGTCATTGAAAATCCCCCATAAAATCATATTAACATAAAGTTATCAGAAATTGGCTGGGTACTTGGTACTCTGAAGGGTTCTCACTAAACTATGTCGCTACCACCACTATCCCATTTAATTCCCATTCATGAGTGTGTGCCAAATTTCAGTACCTCAGAGACAATTTGGGAGAGATGGTAAAATATGAAGAGAGAGGGGGATGTGGTTCCACCTAACAAGCCTAACGAACAGTCATGTCAGTGGCAAATTGAAAGTGGAGTACCGCTTTTTCAAAAATTACATGTGACAATACTTTATGTCTGATTTAAAATGGTGGCTTTTTTTCTTCTGTAATTTGAGTCAACATCTGAAAACAAAAAGATCTTAAAATGTGTGATGTATCTTCTGCAGGCCTGGCAGCTACAGCTAATGTTGGACAAATGCCTGCATTTAGCGCAAGTGGATTTGAATTCTCCATGGCTTAAAAGTCAAATATGCCAGGATAACTTTACTGTCATCTCCAGTTGAGTCATTTGGAAAACTTATAAGTCGTACTCCGGAAAACCGTGCCTTTTTTTCAATTCACATAGGTAATAACACAACCATTGTCATTTATATGCATCAAATGCTGAGTGAAATTACATATATAAAGACAAAACCATCAAGTTACAAACCCTTGGCTAAACATGATAGAGTGACTTACTTGACTGATTTTTCTGATGCCAGTGAAAACATCAGCAGAGCTGATGATAAGTGTCTGTTTAGGGTTGAGCTTATTTGCAGTTAGAGAGCACTCTCTTTGTAAAGATTTAAAGCGGTCGTCGTCAGAGTGTCCAGACACTGCCACTAATGCATCCGCCCCTCACTCCAGCTGGTATGCGTTGTATGGACGGAGAGAAGAATGTTCACTTGGGAGGGCTGCTTTGTCATTTCACGCAAGAGTGTTTTTAATAACGCATTCAGACGACATAATCACCGGCTAACAAAACAAATTAATTCCTATGTCTTAATAAAGACGGTAGGACGGGCCGTGGGGAAGCATTATCATTAACAGGATCTAACAGGACACACTTGTCTGAGTCTTTATTGCGTTGCATCTTATTATTACGGCATTAAGCAGTAGTAATGAAAAAAATTAAATGAAAAAACTAACCGCAGCACTGACATATTGAGAAACATGGGAGTTGATGGCTTAGAAACAGTGACATTTCGGGAAGGAGTGCTCCTTATACATATTGACTTTTATTATTATTTCACCTCTAAATAAAATAAATCAGGTAATCTAACAACAAATCATGCGAAATTAAAAACAACCCAAAAACCCACTCCTACCCTGAAGTGAGCTCTTTGAAAAAAAAAACATTGACACAGAGGTCCATAAAACGATCTCGATGCAGATTAAATATGGAACAGATGTGGAAGGTGATTGGCTGCGAGCAGCGGCGGTGACTGTACGAGGTCAGACAACGGATCGAATCAGTGCTGAAATAACATTTGAAATAACATTTGGACAGAGACCATTGTTACATGTGACCACAAGCAAATGATTCTTCAAATGCAATTTGCGGAGATGCAGTCAAATAGATCTTTTTTTTACTTTTTTAGGCTTATTTTCACATTTTCAGATTGGATACATGAACATACATTTTTCCTGTTGACATCATCAGCGAGTTTTTAAATAAAGGGATGCTCATTTGCCCCTGTTCTGTTCTCTGCTGTTATGACTGCTCTTTTAACCCATTTTATTATTACATCCCCATTAATGTGACACAAGATTGAAGACAATTTGTACGTTTTGGTAGACTTTTCTGCAGATGACTGTCAAACAATGGCCAGGAGACGGCAACAATATTAACAATTGTTTTAAATCCAAAACAAACCAGAAAAAAACAGAATGGGACCCATTCCGTTTGCTCTTCATAATATCAGTCAACTAGTCTCCATGTTTCTGTCTCTTTTCCAACTTTAACGTTTCTTGTGCCAGCCCTTATTCAAGATGACAGTTCATGACCACAGAGGTATATTCAGTATCAAGGAACTTTGAACATATTACATAAATCCTCCAGAATAATATTTATATTACTGTAATGAAAGTAAAGCTAAATAAGGCATAGGATGAGAGCAGTCGCTTTATTTCACGTGAAGGCTGGCTCTCACCAGCTTGGCTCTCCCCTTTGCTTGAAACCCTGCACGCCATCTGGACCTAGCTGCACAGCTCCACTGTGGCACCGGAAAAATCAGAACCCCTCCCTGACTGAATCCCAACGTGTCTCACAACAACTTGCTTATTGGTACGATGGACAACAAAGGCGAGAGGAAGGTTTTCAAACTGAGCAGCTACGACCTAAAAACAATACTCCTTTCTAATTTTAGATGTATTTTGGCTTTGCCGAGGATGACGCAGATCACAAGCATGCTTAATATGCAGACAAACAAATTAAAAAAAAAAGATTGTTGATTTCAAACAAAGTCAGCATCTTTAAAAATCATTATATTGGTGACAAGATGTGTGCGTGATTGTGTACGTGAGCAATTGAAAAATTGATGAAATGAATGAATAACTTGATTTTCTAATGACAGAGTTTCCCATCTGGGGTGATGAAGCACAAAAGCAGAGTGCTGAGGAAGGAAGGGCCAGCAACCGACAGGTCATCTCGGGCTTAAGCGATGACGAAGTTGTCAGATTGTGGGGCCATTGCAGCCTGTATTTACTCATTGTTTATAGTTATGCATGGCAGGAAGAAATATTCTATAACCAGAAAACACAGGACTTGACTCCCACTGAGGAAGCAACTGTTTTTTGGGCTTTAAAAAGGAAAAATAGAATTCCAAGGCCGTCAAGTTGTTGTGGCAAGGCCAGAAATTAATTTTTTTGGACCCTCCATCATCATCTTTTCTTCAGGATCCGCCAGCACGCATGCGTTCCGCACTGTGATTCGCTTTCATACATTCAGTCTGTCCGACGACAGCTGGATATCCAACGCAGAGGAAACCAGGCAGCTGCAGGAGGATGCAGAATGCTGTGACAGTGTGACAGCTGACACAATAGGCCCTCCTGTACAAAGAGTCAGAAATAGAAAATCCCGAGGAGCTGGCTAAGAGTGACAGTTGACTGCTAAGCCACGGTGTGTCCTGAAGCCAGTGACAGGGGTCACGAGGAGGGGACAAGTTGGGGGGGGTCTTGAGACGCGATTTGTCATTATGTTCGTAAAACTATCTGTTGCCTGTCAACAAGTCACACGTTACCTATCCATTTGCAAGCCTAATTTTTTTTTTTCTAAAGCTATTATCTAATATATCCTTGTAGTATTTATCAGCAGCTGATGCTTTAATTGATAGATCTTAATGGGTGATATAGACAATTCATATTTCAGCAATATTTAAATCTCATCGCAGAGATACTCAATGCATGGTACAGTGGCCAACAGGTACAGGAAATGATCTCCTGTCCGCCATAAAGCATCAGAGTATCCTGCAACGGTGAAGGGCTGAGGAAGTAATAACATTAGTCTGCTGCGATGGTCAAGCTCTGAAAACTGACACACGCACACGAGAGTTCAATCGAGCGAGGCATTCCTAAGTGGTCAGCAAAATGACAATGGAATCATCTCTCCGCGGTGCTTCTGTCTGCATGTTTACTTATAAAAAAATAAAATCTCCTCATGGAGCAGCAAACGTTTATTTGTTTATCACGCAATTTCATTTTCTTTTTTTTAAAGTATCAGTTATATGAGTCAATGAAAAGAAGCCAGGCACGAGGCTGCCTTCAACACAGACACTGAGAAACAAACCAGGCTTGTCCCTAATCAAATTTAACTTAAAACAATTAGAAAGCCAGGAGGGGTCAGGAGGCACAACTGCATGTGTCACTCCCTGGATGTAAATCACTGAAAACGAGCTTATCTACCCTGTACAGTGTAACATACGTTGTGTTTTTTCATGAAAATAACAATCATATTCTGTAATATTCTGTTTCTATAGAAACAAAACCCAACCAGATGGATAGCATCCATAATGCGTCCCGATAAAAACAACATCAGTTTGCATTGAGTGTCTGGGCTGTCTGTATTCATGCTATAGGTCCATTAGCGCAGAACTGACCAGGGATGTATGACTGATGAAGGTCATTAGTCTCACTCAGCTGGCTTTTCCTCCTTCAACTACCCCCCACACACACACACACACACCAGCACCATCGTGTTGAGAGGAGCTCATTATTCCTAAAAGTGCTGCCATTAACCCTTGGACCAGACAAGCTTTCTGGATACTGTTGTGGAGATAAGGGGAACTCAAAACGGCACCTTATAACTCAGAATGTGTGTGCTAAGAGCACGTAATAAAAATGGCCATGTCCTCAGTAGCCTGTCAGCGCAGTAGTGGACATGGGTACACTGAATTCAACTGTTGTTGTCACAACAGTGTTGTTATTGTTGTTTTAGAAGGTTCACTCATCCTACCTTACGACTGAGCAGGTGCTTCAAACCCATCCAACAGCCACCTCTGTTTTGATTGACAGCTGAGGCTTCATCTTTATTGGTTAGTCTTTTTTGATATAGTTCGATTTCCTTCTGTTTGAAGCTCTGCTTCCCTGTGTTTTAAAATTTGTATCCATAACTATATTATTTTCAAATCAATTTAAAAGCAGTAACAACGGTTGCAGTGAATGTGGGCACTTAATAGATTTTCAAATTCATTTCAAAAGAATAAATGGTGGCTACATCTAGTTGTGTGACGTGGAAAAAAAAACGAGATTATTGGATATTCCCAAGCAGGTCCTCAGCAGGTATGTTAAGTGAGACCGGACAAAGGCTTTTTTTTCTCCCCCCAGATCAAAAAACATGGCACTCCTGTGAGAAATGTCTGTCGAGAAGCGTCCAGGGTTTTTTCGGAGAGAAGTGGACCTGCGATGCAATGTTTGCTTTGACATGCAACTTCTATGGAAAATGAAAATACCAGCACCGATGTGCCCGTAAAGGCCATCCACCTATCGTCACAGGAAGAGAGTAGCTTCTGAAGAGTGCAATTTGCATTTAGAGGGAAACCTGCAGAGTAAATCTTACTTTATTTTCATATTATTGAAGGCATTAAGGCATAGAATTTATAGGAGTGTATTATTCATAGCAACAGATCCATTCAAGGCTGTTAACTAAGAGCCTATTGGTGCAAAAAAAAAGATAAGAAGTGAACTTTTACTGTATGTGAAAACCAACCTCAGTGTATTGGATCAAAGCAAAAAGATAAATAAAATGAATTAAAAAAAAAAGTGTCAGCTGACCCCTGATTCATGTTTTAGTATAAAAAAGCCTCATCCTCCAGCTGTATAAGAGCAAGCAGTGCTTAGTTTTCATCTAATCTATCAAAGTAAATGTTTCGACTAGCACAGACACACACACACACACACACACACACACGCACACTTACACACTCACACACACACACACACACACACACACACACACGCACACACGCACACACACACAGACAAACACACGGGATCCTCATCAGCAGACAATTGTGACATACAAAAGACGGCCGAAAAAGAGCAAACTGTCTGTATTCTCAAAGCATTTCCTGGTCCATTAGAATGCAACTGTGAAAAACGCTGCACCTCTCTGTCAGGTGCGGGTCATGCTGAAAGGAGACAGATCCCCACCAGCCTCTTGTTTGTGTACGCGGGGTAATTAATGAGACCGAAAAGGGCAGTTCATGTTATTTACTGCTTTCCTCGGAGTGGAGACTAATTGTTTGTGTGGAAAAAAGGAAAAAACACTGCATTCTTACTCACAATGCTGATGCCCAGGTTAATGAACGAGAACCAATGTTGATAATTAGTGATGATTATTGAGATGGCGAAAGTGTGAAAAAAACAAAAAAGCGACCAAGGCTGCCAGGCTGCCACTAATAATAAATTACCCAGCGTTCTGGGTTCTCCAACATCCTGGATACCCTTTTATTTTTATTTATACATTATTTTATCTATATAAGCTTTATTTCACCTCTTCCAAGGAAACCCCTGGACTCTACCTTCAAAACATGATGCATTCCATCATAACACTGACCAGTCTACTTCCGCTGACTCCAGCCTTGATCATACAAATGACTGTACAACTGCCTTCGTGGTTTCATTATTTCAACTTATATTTCTCTATGGCTGTCTATAAATCTTCAATTTGGGTATTTTAACCATGCATTTGGAGATATAATTTTTTAGAGTGATGCCACGGTTACCTGCTACTTAAGCGACTCAGATATATTCATACACATTACAGGAAACCTTTTAACATTTTAGCCTTTCATTGGTCTGAATATTAACTAACCATTTTTGTATCATGTCACCAGAGATGTATAACTGTTAGCGCTAAAGCTAATATGAGCATGAGATCCTTTGTACCTGTCCCTCCCAACCCTATCTCTCTGTCCTCTCTTTCTCTTTCTTGTTCTACCTCAGACGGTCAAGGCAGAAGGTCGCCCACATTCAGCTGGGATCTGTCCAAGGTTTCTACCCAAGTAAAGGGCAGATTTTCCTTCTCTATCCCAAACACCAAGACCGAAACTGGCTCTGTTAATTACTATAGGCTGAAGTTTTTTGTTACAATTGTATACTAATAATGGGCTGTGTTAGGTGATGATGGTTAGCATGGTGAAATTCGAGTATTTAGATGATACCTTAAAAGCCGCTTTGAACAGACTTCTGCAAATAAGCATGATCTATTCCAAGTATGGTTAACCTAACTTGTTTCATGTCATGTACTGACAAACACTTTTCATTTAAGAATAAGCTTAAAACCTTTGCTTTTGAGAAAACATATAGTTAGGGCAAGGCTAGCCCCTGGTTATACTGCCATAGGCTTACTCTGCTCAGGGATATCCCATGGCGAACTTCTCTCATTCCTCCCGTTCTTCCTATCCTGTCTGCATTCATGTCCCTTCATCAATGCATGGTGGTAACCTCATGTGTGCTCCTGAGTCCTTGAGCTCTCTCATTTCTCAGGTTCCAAGGAAGGGGCTGGCTTGATCTGCTGCAGCAGTCGCGCTGCGCATCTACCAATATTTATTTCATGAATTTCAAATCTATTCTTATATAATGTCAGCTAGAACTATGCAACTGTTAGCACTACTATTATCATTATGGGAGAAAGCTCAGAATGTCAATGAGCGGCGATACAATTTTTCAAAACAGACCATTTATCAGTCGCTGAGCGTGCAATGATACACTATTTTGCAAACACTATGCAGTGTACATCATGGTGCGACGTAGAGGAAAGTGCTTAACCAAATCAGTGAAAATGCAATCCCCCCTTGTGACAAGAGGGTTCAAGCGGATTTCTAACTTTAATTAGGTTGTCCTGACGCTGACCCCAAGTCACTGGTCTGCAATTAAAAAGAAAAAAAAAAATCTCAAGGATTTAAATATATATTGCAGGCCCGCCTTGCATTATTGATCAGTTATCTCTTCATCTCTGAGAAGCACTGCTCTACACAGTATTGGTTTTGTAAGGAGCTTAAACTTACAGTGGATATATACTTATATATATGTATATATATATATATCCATCCATTGTCTGCCGCTTATCCTGCACTCAGGGTTGCGGGGGATGCCGGAGCCTATACCAGCTGTCATCGGGCGAGAGGCAGGGGCAATTTTTCTTGATTCTTTTTCCAATTAACCTGCTGTATGTTTCCGGACTGTGGGAGGAAACCGGAGAATCCGGAGGAAACCCACAAAGACGTGTGTGTGTGTGTGTGTGTGTGTGTGTGTGTATTTATATATATGTATGTATAGACATATGCTTAAATAGTTAAGCCTATCTAAGTGGGCAGTGGGAGAACAGGTCTGCATAAAGTCAAAATGAACAAATTGTAGTCTCAGTAATCATCATAGAGACAGGTCCTTTCTGACCCTGCCCTCTTCAAAGAACAGGGGTCAAGAGAGGAAAGAGCACGGTGAACATACCAGGGTATGTATCAGAATTTGAATATTAGAGCTAGATATGTCTGATTAGCTAGATTTGATAGGTTAAGATAGTTATAGGACCATCTTTGTTTAAAAAGTTAGTGAAGGAAGCATCTGGAGTGAGGTCCTCATAACTCAGAGGGGCATCTCTATTACATCACAATTAATTGTGATGTGAATAATTACCGGCCAATAACAACTATTTTAGGGTTTCAAGAAATAATTCATAATATAATAATGATAATGTACTGTGTCATCAGACAGTAGATATAGGGCATGCAAAAGTAATGCATTTATCTATCATGTAGAATTTACTTTATCCTGGCTGCTGCTGCTGCCAACAGTGGTTCCTGTCTTGTTGCTTGTGAGGGTTTTTTTTTTCATGAAACTGTAGCGTCTTCTGTGTCAAGTGGTTTGGAATGATTAAAGTTGTTGTTCAGTGGAATCACATATGATGTGAAATGGGAATTTCACTCCAGAGTGAGGGGAATCAGAGCTGTGAGAAATAGCGTTTCTTGTCTCAGTACTGAAACGTTGGCGAATTACAATGTGACCTGCTCACTATCATGGGACTGAAATCATCCGTGATGTTATGTAACATTAAGTAAACCCAGAAACTCTACGGTATTGACACATCCCAGCACCCTGGGACAACCTGATTAGGCAAACTACATTCCTTGGCTTTTTTAGACATTCGTTTCTCCCCCAATTGAATTAGACCAAGTGTCTCCTTATAGCTTTGGAGGATAAATCTTAGTCTGCATCGGCGACGGCGGGCATAGCAATCCTTTTATTTCCCGCTACACTGGGATGGGAGATAAACAAGTCGAGAAATTCAAAGTGCTCCTGCAAAAGATGGAGTAGAGAGCAAACAAAGATGCACAGAGGGGGAAATATATACACAGCGCACAGACAGCCGAGTTGTCGCCGTCACAAGAATCACATTTTGGGAGAGATGAGGATGGATAGGATCGGGAATGTCAAATCGAGTGGACAGCACGTGTTAGATGTTTTGGGAGAATACGTCAGACTGAGATAGTTTGTCTATGTTCAGAGTGGGGATTGGGAATATATTTGTTCAACGATGCTGATGTTGGAACTACCAGGCAGGAGGCCTAAAGAAAGACCGATGAGATTTATTGATGGAGAAAAGAGGACATGAAGATGGCTGTTGTGAGAGAAGAGGATGCAGAGAATGGGGTTAGACGGAGGAAGATGATTCGCTGTGGCAGGAGGGAGGGAGGAGCCAAAAGGAAAATACGATTTTAAGTATTGTTACTCTGGGGAAACAGGCATGTTAAACTAGCATGGAAGCTAATGAAGGGATTATTATTTACTGGTTGAAGAAAATTACACAATCTCACCAGTAGTACAGAAGTACTGGTGTCGTTGTAAAAGGTTAAAAAAGGCAAGACACATGGAACGCCCAAAATGAAAGACACTTTCTTGCGAAAGTAATAAAAGTAACTGCAACCCCTGGCAACACTAACATTGCATGTAAAGCTGGGAATGGCACATTTAATGTCACCTTCTGTTGTAAGACTTTGCTATGCGCCCCGAGTGTAACGACAGTCACGCAGTCCTGTTTGATTGATGGTTTGATACACTCCCGATATATTCACCGCGGAAAACAAAACCCAAAACGAAACTAGAAGCCCAGTTATTTGTTTCTTGTTCCGGTTTTGGATAACTTTGTTCCCTGCAGATTATTTCTTTGCATATGTAACATGTGTTAACCTCATTTAAACGGATCCAATAAAAACATTTGCAGGATCCTAGCAATTTTTCTTAGAATTTGTGAACAATCTTGAAATGGCTGTACATTTTCCTCAAGTGGTAATAATAAAATAATAATAATAATAATAATAATAATAATAATAATAATAATAATAATAATAATAATAATAATAATAATAATAATAATAATAAAATAACATTTAATAATAATTATTATTATTGTCGAAATCTTCTTTGGGTAGCACCTTCTTCCCTTGAAGACATATTACATCTCTTCAGTTAACTGTTGCAGGAATGCTTACTCATTTTCAAGTAATTTTCTATTCTTTATCAATATGAATGAGACATTTTCATTTATTCTATTGTATTTAATTTAATTTTATTTTATTGTATTGTATTCTATTTTTACCGACTGGAAAACACACTTTGATTGCAATCTTTTCATGGGCTTCACAGATTTGAAATAACAATACTGTGCAACTACTTGGTATCTTGAGAGGCTTCCCATGCAGTCCCTTGTTTGCCTAACACCACAGCTTTTCATCACTGACGTCAAAAAAACAACCCATGTAAAGATGTAGTACCTTAGAAGAGGAAGAAGATGGCTGAATGGCGCCCTGTCAAAATCCATGACTAACAAAAACGGCGCCCATTTCTCATATCTGCAGCTGCATCTGTTGTATGTGGCCCCTGATGACCAATTAACACACGCAGACAAGCTTAGTCCTGAACACAGAGGCCAACAGGACATCTGAGCTACCCTATTATGGAACTGCGCCACTTTGGGAATACACAGAATAAGCTGATGACAGAGAGTCAGATACAGATCGAGACACCGCGTGCCGGTCATGTAACACAAAAGGATTAGAAGCGTGTGACCGCGGTGGAAAGTACGTTATGTGTGTTCTGATAGCTGAGCAGAAGTTTATTTGAACTGTTGCCGTGGAGAAATGTTATCATGTGGAAAAGTGTAGATGTCGACCTCTTGTTTGAGGAAGTTTCGTGAGAAAAATTAAAACATATATAAACGGGTCTGAGCATTGCTTGTCTGAACCTTAAACAATTTTGTTGTTTTTGTAAGAATAAAGATGATTTTTTATTCATTTATTGATTTTTCTATTTTTCTCGGATCGCCTGAGGATAATCACTTGTTCAAACAACTCGGGGGAGAAATGCTGCGTTTGTAACAACTGTTTTTTTTTTCACATATTTTAGCAATTTTACATGGCAACTGGTGAGTGTGACAGTGTTATTTATTTTAGGAATATTAAAGCTATTATTATAATGTATCATGTAACTGTTATTATCATTAAGATATAATTGTGCCCGCCCTCCCAACCGCCATCTTCTCTATCACACTCTTGCTTTCTATCTCTCTGTCCTTCTCTCTCACTCTCATTCTTTCTATCCAAACCAGTCGAGACAGAAGGCCGCCCGCCATCTAAGGTTTCTGCGGTTGCAGCTCAGTTGGTAGAGCAGGCGTCAGAAAGTTGGCAGTTCCATTCCCGACTCCTGTCCGCATGCAGAAGCGCTGTGGGGCAAGATGTTGTGAATTTGTGAGAAGGGGAGAATAGAATCCAGCGACTTTAACCAGCTACCATTAATTTACCGCAGTACATTTTTCAATAAAATGATGGTAACTGCTTCTTTGAGCCAACACACTCAGAATCAAACCAAAACACGGAGAAGCAGCGTATCAGTATTTTATCTCCCAACATCTAGTATTTGTGACAAACTTTGCAGAAAGTCACGGGCCTGCTTCGTCTCTCAGCTCCTTAACAACAGAGCTACAGACGTTTGTCGTCACTTTTCACTAAAAAGCAAATCAGAAAAATTGATTTATTTCTTGCCCTGCAGTGTGTTTATATTCCCTGTCTCTCACTGCACTGACAGTTTGGTGCTTAGTTCATCCTTATCTTATCGAATTTTGTTTTTTCAACCTTTGAATGATGTTTTCCGTTGGGGTTTAATTTTCCTGATAAAATCATCTCCTAGTCTTTGTCTTGGAGTTAATATACCATCTAATGATCCTATGTCAATAAACTTTACTTGCTTGGTCAAATAAAGCCCTGGGCTGGAAACAAAATGTGAATAAATAAATGAGAACAAATAGATAAAACAAAATAATAAAATAAAATAAAATAAAATAAAATAAAATAAAATAAAATAAAATAAAATAAAATAAAATAAAATAAAATAAAATAAAATAAAATAAAATAAAATAAAATGTGAACCGCACAAGACAAACAAATTGATTTGAATTC